>CM073759.1:60972316-61220227 GCA_037127475.1 Arma custos | reverse complement strand
CAAATAGAAGATGCTCTACAGTAGAAACAAATCGCGCTCGGAGCATTTTTAGATATACAGGGTGCATTTGATAATGCCCCTACTCATATATTAACTAATGCCCTACTAAAACAGGGCACTAAACCAATCATTGCTAATTGGGTTTTTGCCATGCTAAAGAATAGGGTCATTCAAGCCAATATGGGCAATTATCATCTAAAGGTTAAGGCAGCCGCAGGCTGCCCCCAAGGAGGTGTTCTTTCCCCACTCCTATGGAACCTGGTAGTGGACGAACTACTACACCTCCTAAATGAGGCGGGTTTCGAAGCGATAGGCTATACAGATGACATAGCAATTATCATCAAGGGCTTTGATCAGCAAACTATTTTTGACTTGATGACAATGGCACTAAGAATGGTGGTGAGATGGTGCACGAAAGTAGGATTGAACATCAATCCTAATAAAACGGTAATTGTATCTTTTACGAACAAAAGGATATTGAGGGAGCTCAACCCCTCTAGGACGAAAGGGATGAGTATTCAATTCAGCAAGAAGGTTAAATACCTCGGTGTTATCATGGACAGTAAATTAAACTGGAATGAGCATATCGATTATGTTACCAAGAAAGCCACAAGAATTCTGTGGACTTGTAAGAGCCTTTGTGGCAACAAGCGGGGAATTAGCCCCAAGATGGCTCGTTGGATCTACACAGCAATAGTCAGACCTGTGCTAACCTATGGCTCAATAGCCTGGTGGCACAAAGCTGGTATCCAACAAAATAGATCTAGGTTGGAGAAGGTGCAGCGGCTTGGGTGCATCATGGTCACTGGGGCCATGAGAACCGCGCCTACCGCTTCACTGGAAACTATACTTGATTTAACTCCCCTTGACATTCTAATTGGAGCAGAGGCATTGAAGACAGCCAACAGGCTAGTGAAAATAAGAGGGATTAAGAAACCCACCAACGACTTTGGACACAGAAGTTTCTTTGGTATAATCGAGCGAAATGCAGATTTAAAAAAGCATTCAGATTTAATATACAGGCGATTTGTAAAAGTAAGCTTTAATCCACCCAATGGCCTAAATGTGTATACGGATGGATCCAAAGGGGAGTATGGTGCCGGCTTGGGATTCTGGTTCAAGGGTTGTCAGGGCATGGGTCATTCCTTAGCTCTGGGCACGACACCCACTGTATTCCAAGCGGAAATATGGGCAATACTTGCAGGTGCCTTCGCTATGAAGGACCGCAAGAATAAGGTAATCAATTTTCTCACTGACAGTCCGGCAGCATGCAATGCATTACAAAATGCAATAACAAGCTCTAGACTAGTGGAGGAATGCTGTCTAAGACTTGATGAATTAGCTGAACATAACAGAGTTAACATATTTTGGATCCCTGGGCACAGTAATATTCCAGGAAATGAAAGGGCCGACAAATTGGCGAAGAAAGGAGCAGTTATCGCTCCAATTGGACCAGAACCATGGTGCGGGGTTCCCCTTTCCCTGGCTATGGATACAATTAACAAACTAGCCAAGAGGAAGATAAAAAAACGTTGGGATAGAGCCAAGATAAGGCATACTAAACTTTTTATAAAGGATCCCAATGATAATCTTTCTGATAAAATCAAGAAAGAAGCCGCTCACATGTCGAGAACCGACCTCAAAATTATGGTTGAAACCATCACTGGGCACTGTAAACTCAGGAAACACATGCATCGCTTGGGCATTAAACAAGAACCTCGGTGCAGATGGTGCACAGAGGAGGACGAAACCCCCTGGCACGTTCTCTTTGAATGTATAGCACTAAGTCGAAAGAGGACACTTGACCTTGGCCCTGGAGGACACAAGGAACTTCAAGAACTGAGATTTAAAGACTATCTAAAATTTCTCAGAGGTCTAGACCTATGTTAGGGATCTTTAGGACTCAAGCACAATGGGCCTTTTTAGGCCGACGTGCATGGTAATCAAGAGTCAAACATAAATAATAATATTTTATGTAGTAAGTCGAAGTCGCCGGTTCGAATCGAATTGAGCTGCTTGAAAGTTATTATACATCGTGATGGACTCGATGAATGAATTTTGACTTTCTTATTCTAGCTACAAATTTTGTTAACTTGCTATGACTGCGCCCAGGTTTCCTTAAAACAAATAGGGAGGAACCTGAAACCCCTGTACGGATAAAAAAATCCTTTTTTCCATTTCCTTTATCATAAAATCAAACCCTAAATTATTATCGACCGATAAGCAACCTTCTCAGTAAAATATCAAAACACCAAAAAATACTAAGACAGTTATATTACCACATATGAACGGTCATATTTGAAAGTGGTCCATATGGATCTGATAAAAAGTTTATTCTTTTACATCTTTTTACTGGTTTAGTTATTTATTTGACAAGTGAGGAAAGTGCCACTTTATTACACCCGAGTGAAATAAACGAGGGGGTTATAAGCACTTTTCTCACGTGTTAAATATTACATTTTTTCTGCAACCATTTAAAAATTAAGAAATTAAAGATGAAACTTTAGATTTGTTAAAACTACACTAGCACTATCTCTTACAATTTTCTATTACTGACCATGCAAATTATAACTCTAGGACTGTTTACATGTGTGAAGGTTCTAATACATTTAAGATTATATTAAATATTTCCATAACATCGCTTAAAAATAAATAAAATCTATCTTGAATTAAATATAAAATAGTTCTAAAATTATTTATTTTAACATTTTAGGAAAATAAAATGAATAATATTATTATACCGCCATTTAACATTTAAAATAACAGAGTGCTAATTGTCAAATTAGATTAGGTGGCTGTTACTGTTCCTCACTAGTGAGGGAATGTGGTTTTTCCTCACTTGTGAGGGAAAGTGGGACTTTCCACAGCAGTTTTAGTTGAGTAACGGATAGCATTACTCAATGGTTACAGGAAAATTATTTTATTATACATTATTAAAGGTTTATATGGTTTAAAACGTCACTCTTTGCTAAGTTCTAAGTGATAAAAACATTTGGCCGTTTGCCCATATTTTTAACGTAATTCAAATAGAAATCTTAAGATATCGAGAATATTAAAAAAAAGTCGATCTATACCACTTTCAAATATAACAGTTCATATAAAATTAAGTATCTAGGATTATAATTTATCACACTGAACTCTAATCATAACATCCAAGGTTTTATTTTCATTTGTCTCAGGGCACCATGTCCACAAACCAAATAATATTTTATAACGTAAAGGTAATATCTGGCTGCTGTAGTATCGTGCAAGTAGCCATACCAGAATGCAATGAATAAACTGGTCCACCGTACTAATAAGCAGAATATTTTTTTTGAACAGTAAAACAAAAGACCTTCCTCAGTGTGGTCTGTAAGACCCGCACGACTCAAGTGTATTACTGATTCAAACGTTTAACACAACGAAGGCGTACTATAACATTTTCCGCAAGTTACCTTCCCTATGATATAATCGAATTTATAGTGAAAACAGGTTAGTTTTAGGTGTCACTAAATTAACTTTCAATTAATGTTTTAATACTTTGTATTTCTTTTCAAAAAGTGTTGTATTCTGATCGTACAGATTAGATATAAGACTAAAAAAAAAGACTAAAAAGTGCGGGTTTTACCACCAGCCATGGGCGAAGCGTCTACTTCGTCGCAGGCAGTAAGTGATATGGAGTCGGACTATTTAAACTTTATTTCTAATAATAATAATGGGAGCTTGTTACTGGTCGAAAACCATCTTTACCAATTTAACAGGATCTTACTAGACAGACATGACAAGCGTCAATTCGATAGTTTGTCATAGTTTCGAACAATAGTTTTCGAGCCCTAATCACAACACCGGACGAATCTTTAGAAAATACCACCAAACCCCAAGAACTTGAGGGTTTCAGGAAGATGGGCATCTTCATACCAAACCCTGTGGAAGGTATTAAGGAATACCTACAGAATCTGCAGGTACAGAATACGGGCCTGCAGACTGAGTTCTTGGCAACAAGACCCATAAACATGGGATGTACATTGTGGCATCCATACCTGAATCTGTGGCCAAAGCCATTGAAGAAAAGAATGGAAGAATCTACCATGGGTTCCACACCCTACAGGTAAAATTTTTTCCAGGAAAGGACGCACCCACACCGGAAGTAGCTGTGGATGAGGTGACAACTGGTGAAGAGGGGGGAAAAATAACGGGCGGTGAGGTTGCGGCTGTGTCGGCGGCTGGTGTCACCATGGCCGGGTCCACTTCAGGCCAAAGTGCATCTGTCACTGTCAAGCTTGGTACCAGGCGGCAGCGAACGGAGCACGGAGGCAGGAGAGATCGCGTGGTGGGGCGTCAGGCTGTGGGCGTGGCCGGGCCCATATGCCGCAAACCGTCCTCGGGCAGTGGGAAGGAGGAAACTCCACCACATCCCGGGGGTGATCCCCCCTCATCACTATGATGATCAAGTTGCTGCAGATAAATCTCCATCAGTGGAACTCTGCAGCAATATGTGGTAAGTCATGGTATTGATATTATACTGTTTATATTGATATTACAAGAACCGTGGATTAATAAAAATAGCAGGATTGCAGGACTGGGCCTGAAGGGATATAGACTTACCCAAGCAAACTGCCCAAGGCCCAGAGCCTGCATCCTCGCTAAAATAGAATTAAATTGTTTTCCAATGTGGTCCTTATGTTCCAGAGATTCTGTAGCAGTAACGATCAATTTAGGGGCCCAGGAAGTTATCCTGGCCTCATTGTATCTGCCGTTCGAGGAACAAGTCCCAACGACCTGCCTTGAGAGTATAGTTGACTATCTCAAAAGACAGGAAACGATGGGAATTATTGGGGCGGATGCCAATGCCCATCACAACATCTGGGGTAGTAGCAATGCTAACCGTAGAGGTGAGTCCCTTCTGGAATATTTGCTAGTTAATAATCTAGATATAGTTAACAAAGGCAATACACCAAATTTTGAAATTTCTAACAGACAGGAGGTCATAGAAGACCTCACTCTGAGTTTTAGATCAACTAGAATGATAAATATTACAAACTGGCATGTCTCTAAAGACTTTTCCAGTTCTGATCATAAATATATTAGCTGGGAACTTGAGGCCACAACCTCAAGGCCTGCAACCTATAGAAACCCCAGAAAAAAAAATTGGAAAGGCTTTAGGACAAATCTTAAAGACTTAATTAAAGAATGTCCCCTTTTGGCTTCTAATACCTATCAGCTGGAGTTCTTAAACGAACTACTGACTAAGGCACTTATCACTGCATTCAAGGATAACTGTAGAACAACCACTAAAGGGTCAAACTGTAATGCATCCTGGTTGAACATGCAGTTAGAGAAGTCAAGATCTAGAACCAGAATACTTTTCGATAAAGCAAAAAAGACTGGTGAATGGGTCGAATATAGACACGCTCTAACTGAATATCATAACCTCATTAGGAAAGCCAAACGGAACTCATGGAGACAGTTCTGTGGGGAAATTAATAATACGAACACATGCGCCCGCATGAATAAAATACTCTCTAAGAGCAACTACTGTAATACCGTGGGCTCCCTTAAGAAACCAAATGGAGATCCCATGAACATTATAGAATCTATAACTGCTATGCTGGAATCGCACTTCCCGGGGAGCAAGCTTACAACCTCGGACACGAAGGTCTACCTCCCTGAGGACAGGTGCAAACCGGACTGGATATCAGTCCGTGAAATCTTCAATACCAGTGCCATAAAATGGGCATCCTCAAGCCGTAAAAAACACCAGGTTTTGACGGAATTTATCCTGCCATGCTAAAAGAGGGTCTTGAAATCATCTTAGGCAGGCTTTCCACTCTATTCCAGAGCTGTCTGGCCTATAATTATATCCCAACAGCTTGGAGAGAAGTTAAGGTCACATTTATTCCCAAACGAGGAAAAGAAACATATGATGAACCCAAATCATATCGCCCCATTTGTCTCTCCTCATTCTTGCTGAAGACAATGGAGAAAATTCTTGATAGATATATCAGGAATAAACATCTCAATGATGGATCAGTAGTGTTGCAACAACATGCATACAGAGAGGGTAAATCTTGCACTGCATGCAGTGGTGGACCAAATAGAAGATGCTCTACAGTGGAAACAAATCGCGCTCGGAGCATTTTTAGATATACAGGGTGCATTTGATAATGCCCCTACTCATATATTAACTAATGCCCTACTAAAGCAGGGCACTAAACCAATCATTGCTAATTGGGTTTTTGCCATGCTAAAGAATAGGGTCATTCAAGCCAATATGGGCAATTATCATCTAAAGGTTAAGGCAGCCGCAGGCTGCCCCCAAGGAGGTGTTCTTTCCCCACTCCTATGGAACCTGGTAGTGGACGAACTACTACACCTCCTAAATGAGGCGGGTTTCGAAGCGATAGGCTATACAGATGACATAGCAATTATCATCAAGGGCTTTGATCAGCAAACTATTTTTGACTTGATGACAATGGCACTAAGAATGGTGGTGAGATGGTGCACGAAAGTAGGATTGAACATCAATCCTAATAAAACGGTAATTGTATCTTTTACGAACAAAAGGATATTGAGGGAGCTCAACCCCTCTAGGACGAAAGGGATGAGTATTCAATTCAGCAAGAAGGTTAAATACCTCGGTGTTATCATGGACAGTAAATTAAACTGGAATGAGCATATCGATTATGTTACCAAGAAAGCCACAAGAATTCTGTGGACTTGTAAGAGCCTTTGTGGCAACAAGCGGAAAATTAGCCCCAAGATGGCTCGTTGGATCTACACAGCAATAGTCAGACCTGTGCTAACCTATGGCTCAATAGCCTGGTGGCACAAAGCTGGTATCCAACAAAATAGATCTAGGTTGGAGAAGGTGCAGCGGCTTGGGTGCATCATGGTCACTGGGGCCATGAGAACCGCGCCTACCGCTTCACTGGAAACTATACTTGATTTAACTCCCCTTGACATTCTAATTGGAGCAGAGGCATTGAAGACAGCCAACAGGCTAGTGAAAATAAGAGGGATTAAGAAACCCACCAACGACTTTGGACACAGAAGTTTCTTTGGTATAATCGAGCGAAATGCAGATTTAAAAAAGCATTCAGATTTAATATACAGGCGATTTGTAAAAGTAAGCTTTAATCCACCCAATGGCCTAAATGTGTATACGGATGGATCCAAAGGGGAGTATGGTGCCGGCTTGGGATTCTGGTTCAAGGGTTGTCAGGGCATGGGTCATTCCTTAGCTCTGGGCACGACACCCACTGTATTCCAAGCGGAAATATGGGCAATACTTGCAGGTGCCTTCGCTATGAAGGACCGCAAGAATAAGGTAATCAATTTTCTCACTGACAGTCCGGCAGCATGCAATGCATTACAAAATGCAATAACAAGCTCTAGACTAGTGGAGGAATGCTGTCTAAGACTTGATGAATTAGCTGAACATAACAGAGTTAACATATTTTGGATCCCTGGGCACAGTAATATTCCAGGAAATGAAAGGGCCGACAAATTGGCGAAGAAAGGAGCAGTTATCGCTCCAATTGGACCAGAACCATGGTGCGGGGTTCCCCTTTCCCTGGCTATGGATACAATTAACAAACTAGCCAAGAGGAAGATAAAAAAACGTTGGGATAGAGCCAAGATAAGGCATACTAAACTTTTTATAAAGGATCCCAATGATAATCTTTCTGATAAAATCAAGAAAGAAGCCGCTCACATGTCGAGAACCGACCTCAAAATTATGGTTGAAACCATCACTGGGCACTGTAAACTCAGGAAACACATGCATCGCTTGGGCATTAAACAAGAACCTCGGTGCAGATGGTGCACAGAGGAGGACGAAACCCCCTGGCACGTTCTCTTTGAATGTATAGCACTAAGTCGAAAGAGGACACTTGACCTTGGCCCTGGAGGACACAAGGAACTTCAAGAACTGAGATTTAAAGACTATCTAAAATTTCTCAGAGGTCTAGACCTATGTTAGGGATCTTTAGGACTCAAGCACAATGGGCCTTTTTAGGCCGACGTGCATGGTAATCAAGAGTCAAACATAAATAATAATATTTTATGTAGTAAGTCGAAGTCGCCGGTTCGAATCGAATTGAGCTGCTTGAAAGTTATTATACATCGTGATGGACTCGATGAATGAATTTTGACTTTCTTATTCTAGCTACAAATTTTGTTAACTTGCTATGACTGCGCCCAGGTTTCCTTAAAACAAATAGGGAGGAACCTGAAACCCCTGTACGGATAAAAAAATCCTTTTTTCCATTTCCTTTATCATAAAATCAAACCCTAAATTATTATCGACCGATAAGCAACCTTCTCAGTAAAATATCAAAACACCAAAAAATACTAAGACAGTTATATTACCACATATGAACGGTCATATTTGAAAGTGGTCCATATGGATCTGATAAAAAGTTTATTCTTTTACATCTTTTTACTGGTTTAGTTATTTATTTGACAAGTGAGGAAAGTGCCACTTTATTACACCCGAGTGAAATAAACGAGGGGGTTATAAGCACTTTTCTCACGTGTTAAATATTACATTTTTTCTGCAACCATTTAAAAATTAAGAAATTAAAGATGAAACTTTAGATTTGTTAAAACTACACTAGCACTATCTCTTACAATTTTCTATTACTGACCATGCAAATTATAACTCTAGGACTGTTTACATGTGTGAAGGTTCTAATACATTTAAGATTATATTAAATATTTCCATAACATCGCTTAAAAATAAATAAAATCTATCTTGAATTAAATATAAAATAGTTCTAAAATTATTTATTTTAACATTTTAGGAAAATAAAATGAATAATATTATTATACCGCCATTTAACATTTAAAATAACAGAGTGCTAATTGTCAAATTAGATTAGGTGGCTGTTACTGTTCCTCACTAGTGAGGGAATGTGGTTTTTCCTCACTTGTGAGGGAAAGTGGGACTTTCCACAGCAGTTTTAGTTGAGTAACGGATAGCATTACTCAATGGTTACAGGAAAATTATTTTATTATACATTATTAAAGGTTTATATGGTTTAAAACGTCACTCTTTGCTAAGTTCTAAGTGATAAAAACATTTGGCCGTTTGCCCATATTTTTAACGTAATTCAAATAGAAATCTTAAGATATCGAGAATATTAAAAAAAAGTCGATCTATACCACTTTCAAATATAACAGTTCATATAAAATTAAGTATCTAGGATTATAATTTATCACACTGAACTCTAATCATAACATCCAAGGTTTTATTTTCATTTGTCTCAGGGCACCATGTCCACAAACCAAATAATATTTTATAACGTAAAGGTAATATCTGGCTGCTGTAGTATCGTGCAAGTAGCCATACCAGAATGCAATGAATAAACTGGTCCACCGTACTAATAAGCAGAATATTTTTTTTGAACAGTAAAACAAAAGACCTTCCTCAGTGTGGTCTGTAAGACCCGCACGACTCAAGTGTATTACTGATTCAAACGTTTAACACAACGAAGGCGTACTATAACATTTTCCGCAAGTTACCTTCCCTATGATATAATCGAATTTATAGTGAAAACAGGTTAGTTTTAGGTGTCACTAAATTAACTTTCAATTAATGTTTTAATACTTTGTATTTCTTTTCAAAAAGTGTTGTATTCTGATCGTACAGATTAGATATAAGACTAAAAAAAAAGACTAAAAAGTGCGGGTTTTACCACCAGCCATGGGCGAAGCGTCTACTTCGTCGCAGGCAGTAAGTGATATGGAGTCGGACTATTTAAACTTTATTTCTAATAATAATAATGGGAGCTTGTTACTGGTCGAAAACCATCTTTACCAATTTAACAGGATCTTACTAGACAGACATGACAAGCGTCAATTCGATAGTTTGTCATAGTTTCGAACAATAGTTTTCGAGCCCTAATCACAACACCGGACGAATCTTTAGAAAATACCACCAAACCCCAAGAACTTGAGGGTTTCAGGAAGATGGGCATCTTCATACCAAACCCTGTGGAAGGTATTAAGGAATACCTACAGAATCTGCAGGTACAGAATACGGGCCTGCAGACTGAGTTCTTGGCAACAAGACCCATAAACATGGGATGTACATTGTGGCATCCATACCTGAATCTGTGGCCAAAGCCATTGAAGAAAAGAATGGAAGAATCTACCATGGGTTCCACACCCTACAGGTAAAATTTTTTCCAGGAAAGGACGCACCCACACCGGAAGTAGCTGTGGATGAGGTGACAACTGGTGAAGAGGGGGGAAAAATAACGGGCGGTGAGGTTGCGGCTGTGTCGGCGGCTGGTGTCACCATGGCCGGGTCCACTTCAGGCCAAAGTGCATCTGTCACTGTCAAGCTTGGTACCAGGCGGCAGCGAACGGAGCACGGAGGCAGGAGAGATCGCGTGGTGGGGCGTCAGGCTGTGGGCGTGGCCGGGCCCATATGCCGCAAACCGTCCTCGGGCAGTGGGAAGGAGGAAACTCCACCACATCCCGGGGGTGATCCCCCCTCATCACTATGATGATCAAGTTGCTGCAGATAAATCTCCATCAGTGGAACTCTGCAGCAATATGTGGTAAGTCATGGTATTGATATTATACTGTTTATATTGATATTACAAGAACCGTGGATTAATAAAAATAGCAGGATTGCAGGACTGGGCCTGAAGGGATATAGACTTACCCAAGCAAACTGCCCAAGGCCCAGAGCCTGCATCCTCGCTAAAATAGAATTAAATTGTTTTCCAATGTGGTCCTTATGTTCCAGAGATTCTGTAGCAGTAACGATCAATTTAGGGGCCCAGGAAGTTATCCTGGCCTCATTGTATCTGCCGTTCGAGGAACAAGTCCCAACGACCTGCCTTGAGAGTATAGTTGACTATCTCAAAAGACAGGAAACGATGGGAATTATTGGGGCGGATGCCAATGCCCATCACAACATCTGGGGTAGTAGCAATGCTAACCGTAGAGGTGAGTCCCTTCTGGAATATTTGCTAGTTAATAATCTAGATATAGTTAACAAAGGCAATACACCAAATTTTGAAATTTCTAACAGACAGGAGGTCATAGAAGACCTCACTCTGAGTTTTAGATCAACTAGAATGATAAATATTACAAACTGGCATGTCTCTAAAGACTTTTCCAGTTCTGATCATAAATATATTAGCTGGGAACTTGAGGCCACAACCTCAAGGCCTGCAACCTATAGAAACCCCAGAAAAAAAAATTGGAAAGGCTTTAGGACAAATCTTAAAGACTTAATTAAAGAATGTCCCCTTTTGGCTTCTAATACCTATCAGCTGGAGTTCTTAAACGAACTACTGACTAAGGCACTTATCACTGCATTCAAGGATAACTGTAGAACAACCACTAAAGGGTCAAACTGTAATGCATCCTGGTTGAACATGCAGTTAGAGAAGTCAAGATCTAGAACCAGAATACTTTTCGATAAAGCAAAAAAGACTGGTGAATGGGTCGAATATAGACACGCTCTAACTGAATATCATAACCTCATTAGGAAAGCCAAACGGAACTCATGGAGACAGTTCTGTGGGGAAATTAATAATACGAACACATGCGCCCGCATGAATAAAATACTCTCTAAGAGCAACTACTGTAATACCGTGGGCTCCCTTAAGAAACCAAATGGAGATCCCATGAACATTATAGAATCTATAACTGCTATGCTGGAATCGCACTTCCCGGGGAGCAAGCTTACAACCTCGGACACGAAGGTCTACCTCCCTGAGGACAGGTGCAAACCGGACTGGATATCAGTCCGTGAAATCTTCAATACCAGTGCCATAAAATGGGCATCCTCAAGCCGTAAAAAACACCAGGTTTTGACGGAATTTATCCTGCCATGCTAAAAGAGGGTCTTGAAATCATCTTAGGCAGGCTTTCCACTCTATTCCAGAGCTGTCTGGCCTATAATTATATCCCAACAGCTTGGAGAGAAGTTAAGGTCACATTTATTCCCAAACGAGGAAAAGAAACATATGATGAACCCAAATCATATCGCCCCATTTGTCTCTCCTCATTCTTGCTGAAGACAATGGAGAAAATTCTTGATAGATATATCAGGAATAAACATCTCAATGATGGATCAGTAGTGTTGCAACAACATGCATACAGAGAGGGTAAATCTTGCACTGCATGCAGTGGTGGACCAAATAGAAGATGCTCTACAGTAGAAACAAATCGCGCTCGGAGCATTTTTAGATATACAGGGTGCATTTGATAATGCCCCTACTCATATATTAACTAATGCCCTACTAAAACAGGGCACTAAACCAATCATTGCTAATTGGGTTTTTGCCATGCTAAAGAATAGGGTCATTCAAGCCAATATGGGCAATTATCATCTAAAGGTTAAGGCAGCCGCAGGCTGCCCCCAAGGAGGTGTTCTTTCCCCACTCCTATGGAACCTGGTAGTGGACGAACTACTACACCTCCTAAATGAGGCGGGTTTCGAAGCGATAGGCTATACAGATGACATAGCAATTATCATCAAGGGCTTTGATCAGCAAACTATTTTTGACTTGATGACAATGGCACTAAGAATGGTGGTGAGATGGTGCACGAAAGTAGGATTGAACATCAATCCTAATAAAACGGTAATTGTATCTTTTACGAACAAAAGGATATTGAGGGAGCTCAACCCCTCTAGGACGAAAGGGATGAGTATTCAATTCAGCAAGAAGGTTAAATACCTCGGTGTTATCATGGACAGTAAATTAAACTGGAATGAGCATATCGATTATGTTACCAAGAAAGCCACAAGAATTCTGTGGACTTGTAAGAGCCTTTGTGGCAACAAGCGGAAAATTAGCCCCAAGATGGCTCGTTGGATCTACACAGCAATAGTCAGACCTGTGCTAACCTATGGCTCAATAGCCTGGTGGCACAAAGCTGGTATCCAACAAAATAGATCTAGGTTGGAGAAGGTGCAGCGGCTTGGGTGCATCATGGTCACTGGGGCCATGAGAACCGCGCCTACCGCTTCACTGGAAACTATACTTGATTTAACTCCCCTTGACATTCTAATTGGAGCAGAGGCATTGAAGACAGCCAACAGGCTAGTGAAAATAAGAGGGATTAAGAAACCCACCAACGACTTTGGACACAGAAGTTTCTTTGGTATAATCGAGCGAAATGCAGATTTAAAAAAGCATTCAGATTTAATATACAGGCGATTTGTAAAAGTAAGCTTTAATCCACCCAATGGCCTAAATGTGTATACGGATGGATCCAAAGGGGAGTATGGTGCCGGCTTGGGATTCTGGTTCAAGGGTTGTCAGGGCATGGGTCATTCCTTAGCTCTGGGCACGACACCCACTGTATTCCAAGCGGAAATATGGGCAATACTTGCAGGTGCCTTCGCTATGAAGGACCGCAAGAATAAGGTAATCAATTTTCTCACTGACAGTCCGGCAGCATGCAATGCATTACAAAATGCAATAACAAGCTCTAGACTAGTGGAGGAATGCTGTCTAAGACTTGATGAATTAGCTGAACATAACAGAGTTAACATATTTTGGATCCCTGGGCACAGTAATATTCCAGGAAATGAAAGGGCCGACAAATTGGCGAAGAAAGGAGCAGTTATCGCTCCAATTGGACCAGAACCATGGTGCGGGGTTCCCCTTTCCCTGGCTATGGATACAATTAACAAACTAGCCAAGAGGAAGATAAAAAAACGTTGGGATAGAGCCAAGATAAGGCATACTAAACTTTTTATAAAGGATCCCAATGATAATCTTTCTGATAAAATCAAGAAAGAAGCCGCTCACATGTCGAGAACCGACCTCAAAATTATGGTTGAAACCATCACTGGGCACTGTAAACTCAGGAAACACATGCATCGCTTGGGCATTAAACAAGAACCTCGGTGCAGATGGTGCACAGAGGAGGACGAAACCCCCTGGCACGTTCTCTTTGAATGTATAGCACTAAGTCGAAAGAGGACACTTGACCTTGGCCCTGGAGGACACAAGGAACTTCAAGAACTGAGATTTAAAGACTATCTAAAATTTCTCAGAGGTCTAGACCTATGTTAGGGATCTTTAGGACTCAAGCACAATGGGCCTTTTTAGGCCGACGTGCATGGTAATCAAGAGTCAAACATAAATAATAATATTTTATGTAGTAAGTCGAAGTCGCCGGTTCGAATCGAATTGAGCTGCTTGAAAGTTATTATACATCGTGATGGACTCGATGAATGAATTTTGACTTTCTTATTCTAGCTACAAATTTTGTTAACTTGCTATGACTGCGCCCAGGTTTCCTTAAAACAAATAGGGAGGAACCTGAAACCCCTGTACGGATAAAAAAATCCTTTTTTCCATTTCCTTTATCATAAAATCAAACCCTAAATTATTATCGACCGATAAGCAACCTTCTCAGTAAAATATCAAAACACCAAAAAATACTAAGACAGTTATATTACCACATATGAACGGTCATATTTGAAAGTGGTCCATATGGATCTGATAAAAAGTTTATTCTTTTACATCTTTTTACTGGTTTAGTTATTTATTTGACAAGTGAGGAAAGTGCCACTTTATTACACCCGAGTGAAATAAACGAGGGGGTTATAAGCACTTTTCTCACGTGTTAAATATTACATTTTTTCTGCAACCATTTAAAAATTAAGAAATTAAAGATGAAACTTTAGATTTGTTAAAACTACACTAGCACTATCTCTTACAATTTTCTATTACTGACCATGCAAATTATAACTCTAGGACTGTTTACATGTGTGAAGGTTCTAATACATTTAAGATTATATTAAATATTTCCATAACATCGCTTAAAAATAAATAAAATCTATCTTGAATTAAATATAAAATAGTTCTAAAATTATTTATGTTAACATTTTAGGAAAATAAAATGAATAATATTATTATACCGCCATTTAACATTTAAAATAACAGAGTGCTAATTGTCAAATTAGATTAGGTGGCTGTTACTGTTCCTCACTAGTGAGGGAATGTGGTTTTTCCTCACTTGTGAGGGAAAGTGGGACTTTCCACAGCAGTTTTAGTTGAGTAACGGATAGCATTACTCAATGGTTACAGGAAAATTATTTTATTATACATTATTAAAGGTTTATATGGTTTAAAACGTCACTCTTTGCTAAGTTCTAAGTGATAAAAACATTTGGCCGTTTGCCCATATTTTTAACGTAATTCAAATAGAAATCTTAAGATATCGAGAATATTAAAAAAAAGTCGATCTATACCACTTTCAAATATAACAGTTCATATAAAATTAAGTATCTAGGATTATAATTTATCACACTGAACTCTAATCATAACATCCAAGGTTTTATTTTCATTTGTCTCAGGGCACCATGTCCACAAACCAAATAATATTTTATAACGTAAAGGTAATATCTGGCTGCTGTAGTATCGTGCAAGTAGCCATACCAGAATGCAATGAATAAACTGGTCCACCGTACTAATAAGCAGAATATTTTTTTTGAACAGTAAAACAAAAGACCTTCCTCAGTGTGGTCTGTAAGACCCGCACGACTCAAGTGTATTACTGATTCAAACGTTTAACACAACGAAGGCGTACTATAACATTTTCCGCAAGTTACCTTCCCTATGATATAATCGAATTTATAGTGAAAACAGGTTAGTTTTAGGTGTCACTAAATTAACTTTCAATTAATGTTTTAATACTTTGTATTTCTTTTCAAAAAGTGTTGTATTCTGATCGTACAGATTAGATATAAGACTAAAAAAAAAGACTAAAAAGTGCGGGTTTTACCACCAGCCATGGGCGAAGCGTCTACTTCGTCGCAGGCAGTAAGTGATATGGAGTCGGACTATTTAAACTTTATTTCTAATAATAATAATGGGAGCTTGTTACTGGTCGAAAACCATCTTTACCAATTTAACAGGATCTTACTAGACAGACATGACAAGCGTCAATTCGATAGTTTGTCATAGTTTCGAACAATAGTTTTCGAGCCCTAATCACAACACCGGACGAATCTTTAGAAAATACCACCAAACCCCAAGAACTTGAGGGTTTCAGGAAGATGGGCATCTTCATACCAAACCCTGTGGAAGGTATTAAGGAATACCTACAGAATCTGCAGGTACAGAATACGGGCCTGCAGACTGAGTTCTTGGCAACAAGACCCATAAACATGGGATGTACATTGTGGCATCCATACCTGAATCTGTGGCCAAAGCCATTGAAGAAAAGAATGGAAGAATCTACCATGGGTTCCACACCCTACAGGTAAAATTTTTTCCAGGAAAGGACGCACCCACACCGGAAGTAGCTGTGGATGAGGTGACAACTGGTGAAGAGGGGGGAAAAATAACGGGCGGTGAGGTTGCGGCTGTGTCGGCGGCTGGTGTCACCATGGCCGGGTCCACTTCAGGCCAAAGTGCATCTGTCACTGTCAAGCTTGGTACCAGGCGGCAGCGAACGGAGCACGGAGGCAGGAGAGATCGCGTGGTGGGGCGTCAGGCTGTGGGCGTGGCCGGGCCCATATGCCGCAAACCGTCCTCGGGCAGTGGGAAGGAGGAAACTCCACCACATCCCGGGGGTGATCCCCCCTCATCACTATGATGATCAAGTTGCTGCAGATAAATCTCCATCAGTGGAACTCTGCAGCAATATGTGGTAAGTCATGGTATTGATATTATACTGTTTATATTGATATTACAAGAACCGTGGATTAATAAAAATAGCAGGATTGCAGGACTGGGCCTGAAGGGATATAGACTTACCCAAGCAAACTGCCCAAGGCCCAGAGCCTGCATCCTCGCTAAAATAGAATTAAATTGTTTTCCAATGTGGTCCTTATGTTCCAGAGATTCTGTAGCAGTAACGATCAATTTAGGGGCCCAGGAAGTTATCCTGGCCTCATTGTATCTGCCGTTCGAGGAACAAGTCCCAACGACCTGCCTTGAGAGTATAGTTGACTATCTCAAAAGACAGGAAACGATGGGAATTATTGGGGCGGATGCCAATGCCCATCACAACATCTGGGGTAGTAGCAATGCTAACCGTAGAGGTGAGTCCCTTCTGGAATATTTGCTAGTTAATAATCTAGATATAGTTAACAAAGGCAATACACCAAATTTTGAAATTTCTAACAGACAGGAGGTCATAGAAGACCTCACTCTGAGTTTTAGATCAACTAGAATGATAAATATTACAAACTGGCATGTCTCTAAAGACTTTTCCAGTTCTGATCATAAATATATTAGCTGGGAACTTGAGGCCACAACCTCAAGGCCTGCAACCTATAGAAACCCCAGAAAAAAAAATTGGAAAGGCTTTAGGACAAATCTTAAAGACTTAATTAAAGAATGTCCCCTTTTGGCTTCTAATACCTATCAGCTGGAGTTCTTAAACGAACTACTGACTAAGGCACTTATCACTGCATTCAAGGATAACTGTAGAACAACCACTAAAGGGTCAAACTGTAATGCATCCTGGTTGAACATGCAGTTAGAGAAGTCAAGATCTAGAACCAGAATACTTTTCGATAAAGCAAAAAAGACTGGTGAATGGGTCGAATATAGACACGCTCTAACTGAATATCATAACCTCATTAGGAAAGCCAAACGGAACTCATGGAGACAGTTCTGTGGGGAAATTAATAATACGAACACATGCGCCCGCATGAATAAAATACTCTCTAAGAGCAACTACTGTAATACCGTGGGCTCCCTTAAGAAACCAAATGGAGATCCCATGAACATTATAGAATCTATAACTGCTATGCTGGAATCGCACTTCCCGGGGAGCAAGCTTACAACCTCGGACACGAAGGTCTACCTCCCTGAGGACAGGTGCAAACCGGACTGGATATTAGTCCGTGAAATCTTCAATACCAGTGCCATAAAATGGGCATCCTCAAGCCGTAAAAAACACCAGGTTTTGACGGAATTTATCCTGCCATGCTAAAAGAGGGTCTTGAAATCATCTTAGGCAGGCTTTCCACTCTATTCCAGAGCTGTCTGGCCTATAATTATATCCCAACAGCTTGGAGAGAAGTTAAGGTCACCCAAACGAGGGAAAGAAACATATGATGAACCCAAATCATATCGCCCCATTTGTCTCTCCTCATTCTTGCTGAAGACAATGGAGAAAATTCTTGATAGATATATCAGGGATAAACATCTCAATGATGGATCAGTAATGTTGCATCAACATGCATACAGAGAGGGTAAATCTTGCGACACTGCGCTGCATGCAGTGGTGGACCAAATAGAAGATGCTCTACAGTGGAAACAAATCGCGCTCGGAGCATTTTTAGATATAGAGGGGGCATTTGATTTTCATCAAATCACCATTAAAATACACTCTCATTCACTTACTGATCACACCACACATACCGTCAAATGGCGCCACATTACTTAAAAAACAGAAAAACATAACGTTTGCTACAGTTTATTGCTCCCCTAGGTACAGGCTTACATCCTCGATGTTTTTTGAGTTTTTTAAATGGTTAGGTAGAGGTTTTATCGCAGGAGGTGATTATAACGTGAAACACCAATGCTGGGGTTCAAAATTCTGTGCGCCAAGAGTTAGGAACTTGTGGTATCCCCTTCATGAACGTTCAACTCCTAATTCTCTCACTTACTGGCCTACCTAGACGTAAAACCTCGGACTTACTGGATTTTTTTTATCACAAAAGGACTTAGAACAGTATACAAGACTGTAAATACGAGCCCTGACCTATGCTCTAATCATTCTCTAGTGCAGATGACCCTATGTGAGGCACAAAAAAGGCCTGAGCTCACACAAGGTGTAACTGATTGGGATTCATATAGAGCTAACCTTTACTCTGACCTCATAATCCCTGTTTCAATAAAAAATGAGACAGAACTAGAAGAGGCAGTGCAGATGTTCAAAAGAAGTATACAACAAGCAGCGTGGTCAGCATTAATAACTTACAAAGCTACCCACAGTACATTAGAGATTTGATCAGAGCCAAGAGAAGAGCTCATAAAATTTGGCAAACCAACAGACAACCTTCAGATAGACGGAATTATAACAAACTGAATAATGAACTGAAACGCTAAATTAGCACATTTAACAAGTCATACTACGACAATTACATTAAATCCCCAGACGATGGAAGTCTATGGAAGCATACCAAAAGACTCTTAAAACATCGTGAGATGTCAGCACCTCTTAGAAAAGAAGATGGCTCATCGGTGGTGTCGTATAAGGAAAAATCCATCTTTCTTACGTATTTACCCCACATACTGACTTCATAAACAAAGAACACGAAATCTTCGTAAATAACTCACTTGACATTCCATTATAACTAACACTGCCACCGTCTTCATTAACTTCCACATATGTAGCAGAAATAATTAGACACTTACCAAAAAGAAAAGCCCCGGGCTATGACTTAATAAATGCTGAGGTGCTCCAGCAAATGCCTAGGAAAGTTGTAGTGCTTCTTACGGCAATACTTAGAACTACCAAATTCCCTATAGCAATGGAAATACTCTATTGTAATCACGATTAAAAGACATGATAGAGCTATTAGCAACCCTTCCTCCTAGAGATCTATTTTCCATTTGTTCTAAAATTTTTGAAAAATTACTTTATCCCCCAATATTAAGGTTACTGACAGACGATATAATCCCTCACCATCAATTCGGTTTTCGAAAATGACACTCGACAGCTCAAAAAATACTCAAGTAACTGACTACATATCGACAGCACTAGAGCAGAAGTTATATGCAACTGTAGTGGTTCTGGATGTCGCCCAAGCATTCGTCAAGGTCTGGCACCGGGGATTTCTCTTTAATCTCAAGACTGTCTACCACACACTTATTATCTAATTCTTCACTCATTCCATGCAGACAGATTTTTCTCAGTCCGACAGGGCTCAGAGCTATCTTCAATAAGACCGATCTTAGCCGGTGTGCTTCAGGGATCAATACTAGCACCGCTATTGTAAATAACATATACACACCACATTCCTGACGTACTGACAGCAGCATACGCTAACGACCTGCCAAAATTACCAAACATCAAGACGCGACACAGGCCTCACAAAACTTACAGCATAACTTACAAAAGTTGAATAGTGCCAACTATAGTATTAAAAAATTAGATTGAACCACAAAAAATCACAGCACATCACTTTAACGCTTTGACGCGAAACACGCCTTCCCATTTACCTTAATAACTCACCCATCCCACCGACTGATAAAGTGCAATACCTTGGACTAACGTATGATAGGAGAATGACTTGGGGTCCTCACGTTAAGATGAAATGCCAATCACCAAACCACAAATACAATTTAATGTATTCGCTATTCAGGAAAAATTCCAAATTAAAGAAAAATTAGACTTAAGACAGAAATTAAACACGTATACTTACTTACTAAAACCAGTGTGGGCATATGCATTACAAATTTACAGGATCGCTAAGCAGACTAACAGAAAACGATAGCAAACTATTCAGTCAAAAATACTTAGACTTATCACCAAAGCACCATTGTATGTCCATAACTAAACTTTACATACGGACATAAAAATACAAACGGTTGTCATTAGGACTCATAAGAACATACTACAAATGCTTTCAAGAAAAACTACACGGACATTCAAATCCATTAATAGGACAAATGTCCAAAACTCTCATGCAAGAGAACTAGGAGGAGACTAACATGGATACAATGGATATAACAAAAGAACATAGATGAGGGATCTGTTATCATATCAATATTAAATCAAGCCATGGGAGAGGTACCGCTGGGTACTTTTCTTCTACATACCCTTCATGCCATTCTGTATTATTTTCATGTCAGCCAATCTGCTGATTGTCAATTATTTTTATTTGACAGGTGTGGTGAAAAATATAAAGAGAGAAAGATATATTTCTTATTACGCTATTAGGAAACGATGGAAATATAACAAAATAATAGTGATGCTACATTTTAAGGATACTATTATGATCCAAATATATTATCATATAATTACATTTTATTAATTAACACAAAGAAAGATATTACCTCATATAAATTACCTAAAAGTATACCGTTTTCCCTTATAATATCGAATGTGGGGAATCGTTCATCATCCCTTCTTTTACTGCCCTCTTAAAATCATTACATTCATTGGCTAAATAACCTAAAATTATCATTGAAATTGAGGAAATTGAATCTAACTAATTTCAGGAACGCAAATCTTAATTAATAAAATTATTACTGACGCAATATAATAAAAAAAAATTAATGAATCGTAATAAAAGCTTTTCCATATGTAATCCGTTCCCAAGAAAGTGGGTCAGACTCAGAGCACTTCTAATTTACAGATTATTTCTAGAAAAGCAGGAAAACAATTCAGCTCACTTCATTAAAATATGTTTTAAATTTATATATTATTATTAAACAAATTGCATTTTGCCCAGAATAATAAAATACATTTGGATTAAAATTTTTGAAAGTTTCTTCTAATTAAATTAACTAAATTCTATTGGTAGCAGGGTTAAATAAAACATTAAATTAATTAGTTTAGAAGGAGAGAGGGTGCATAGAGATAGCAGTGGGTTTTATTTTTTTTTTTAATTCGTCGAGATATGGAGTGGATGTATAAACGAGTGGATGAAAATAAACTAATTTCGAATAAGTTGAAATTCTTCATACATACATCGTATATATTTATATAATTTTTACTTTATAAATATGCCTGCAGGCGTGTCAACAATTTTATAGTCTTTACAACTGTTTATTTAGTTGTATTACTCGTTGATCAAATTGTCTAACTCTGATTTACAGATATTGCCTACTTCAGATTGGATTATTTTTTTATCAAAATAATGTTAACTTCATCAATCATCTTCAATCATAACAAAAAAAATTCGGGTAACACCCCAGCATTTTAATTTGTTCTTTCGGTTCCAATGCTCTAAGTAGAGAAAAATAATATGGCTTCCTGGAATATATTTTAATTTACAAAGTCAACTTCATTTAATCTTTTGATTACATATGATACAGAAATATTTAATAAATATTATATACAAAAGTTAAAATATATTATAGTATAAAAATACTATACTATACATCTGGGTGATTCTATTCCAACTGTTACATTTTTTATTAAAAATTTTTGAATTCTGTAAATACACTTTTTTTAATAAAATAGAGCCAAAAACTCAAAAAGAAACACTATTATTTATTATAATGCAATTGGGAAACACCACAATGCAAAGCCTTATGTTTCAAATTTCTCCAGTAATACACCCACTTACCATTCGACGTTTCGACTATTCAGGCATTATCAAGACACAAAAACAAAAAAAGGTTATGTGAATCACATCTCGAAGAAAAAGGTGCAATATATACCAACGATCAATAGCCTAAACAGGCTCCAAACATGAGACAGCACCCCACCACCAAGACGTTCAACATATGTTGTATGTTGGCTATTGATCGTTGGGGTATATTGCACCTTTTTCTTCGAGATTTGATTCACATAACCTTTTTTTGTTTTTGTGTCTTGATAATGCCTGAATAGGCGAAACGTCGACCGGCAAGTCAATTGGTAAGTGGGTGTATTACTGGAGAAATTTGAAACATAAGGCTTTGCATTGTGGTGTTTCCCAATTGCATTATAATATACTTTATTAACTTTTTACTGCATATTATTAATCTATTTTATTGTAAAAATGAAAGTCCGAGAGGATTTCGTAACAACTTCAAAATATCGAGATTGATAATCAAATTTTCCGTGCCACGGTACTGATTCATAAATTTGCAAGTTATCCTCAGAAAAATGATTAAATTTATTTATGATTTGTATTATAACATTTTAAATCTCCTTTGTACCAACTAGGGTGGCCATTCAAAGTCGATGTCGGAATTTTGTCGTTCCTAGCTCTTCAAATAGCTCAATCTACGCAGAAAATTAGATAGCCGAAGTTTTAGCAAGATCGGAATATGTTAATACGTGCCACTGCGCGGTCAAAGTTTCGAGAAGTACGATTTTTTTCCTGTTTGGCGGCATCTTTTGGCCGTAAAAAAACGTGACCTAGTGCCTTTTAGAACACACTTCCGAAAATATTCAATCATTTTGTTATAGTGGACAAACTACTGGTCCGATTTTAATTATTGAAAGCTCATTTTTCTCAGCAACATATCCCCATTCCATTGAGCTGAAGGGGCCTTGTCTTAGCCATGAAGAACGGATCTGATTATGCTAGATAAAAAATTTAATAGATTTACTTAAAAAATGCCAATTATCATACTATTTTATTTTAAAATATTTTATTTGAAAAGAAAATATATGACCAGAACCGGAACTCGAACCCGGATCTCCCACCTCTCCATGGTGGTGCATTAACCATCTCGGCCATCCTGGTTGGCTTCTCGGTCAGTCATATCCCTTGTTTCCACTATGGTATGAAAAATGAAAAGTTAAAAAGAACTTACCCATGTCAAAAATATCCGCCTGGAATTTCGTGTTCAATGCCGCTAGCTCCTTCTGTTGCTTTTTCTCTTCCCTTCTAGCCAGCTTGAGGTCGACTCCAGCCCTAGAGCCCGGACGTCCCTTCTCCCTTTGTTTCAAAAGGAACGCCTTATCTTCTTTTGATGGCATTGAATTCTTATGGCATTGAATCTTGATGAGGGGCATCAAAAAGATCATCCAACTTGTTGGCAAACTCTTGTTTTTTTTTTCCTTCGCACTTTGTGTTGATCTATTCTTTCTTCTCTGTACGTCTCTCTACTCGGCATGAAGTTTCTCGAGCTTCGGTATAGCATCTCTCTCGTGCTTTGTTGGAATTCGAGATGTTCCCCAGAAGAGTAATGTTTCTCAAAAAGTCATTGTGGTGGACTCCTCTGAGATTTAATTTCACTACACGCACGTGATAGAATAAAGTTGCCAAAACTTGGCGGTTGGAGGGTAGCTTACAACCGGTGATTTGGTGAGCCGGATAACCGAAAAGAAAAACTGTATCTTGCTTCTGCTTCTCATGGCAGATTCACGATATGTGGAGGCCATATTTTAAGGGAGTGAACTACAGCAAGACACACCCAAGCACAACTTGATAAAAATAGTTTTATCAAATATAAATTTAAAAAAATATATTTACTTGGGTAAAATAAAATAAAAAAAATTCAAACAATATTACGACAAAAAGCAACTCACGACACTACTCAGATCTCAGATGTTCAAAGGATACTTTGCAACTAACTAAAATTAAGAAAGAATAGGAATTCTTTCAGCTATGAACCGGTTTATTTAAACCCTTTATCCCCAGAAAGGAACTTGAAATCGATATTTCATAACGTGTCCTTTTGTTATCATGAACCAAGGAACTCACTTGTCTAATAATAACCAAACAACCCTCTTTTAAAAAAGGACAACAAATAGGTACAAAGGTCGACCTAGATCTACATTAAAGCAGACTTTATGATAGCATGAATACAATTCCAAGAATAAATTACAAGAAAAATTATTATTTGACCAAGTCCATTATTGCAAGTATCGGTTGGCTGAGGTATTTTTTTTGGTAGTGTACTACTTTAGTAATAATAATTACTACCTTAGTTATTTGAGATAAATAGAATAAGGATAATTTGCAGAGAAATGAGCTTCCAATCGTTTCAATCATAAAATTGGGACAGTAGTTTGTCAACTACAACAAAATGTTTGAATAATTTCGGAAGTGTGTTCTAAAAGGCACTAGTTCACGTTTTTTTACTATAAAAGCTCAAATATCTCAATTGGACTTAAAGTAACGGTAATACTGACCATACATAAATTTAAAGAGTGGAACATTACCATTAATTTGGTAGGCATTTGTCGTTCAGGTGTTGCGGCTAAAAGACGCCGCCAAACAGGCAAAAAATCGTACTTTTCAAAACTTTGACTGCCCAGTGGCACGTGTTAGCGTATTCCGATCTTGCTAAAACCTCGGCTATCTAATTTTCTGCATAGATTGAACAATGCGGAGTGTTCGGAACGAAAAAATTCCGACATTTTTTTCACCTATATGGTTAGTGGCCACCCTAGTACCAACTATTGAACACTTCAATAATAAATAGTAATTCATTTAACAAATTATAATTTATATAAAATATTAATCAGCTAAAATCTAACATATTGTACGAAAAATAGAATAAAATTAAACTTAATTATTTTTAAATTTAATTAAACCAAGTTGCTATTTAAATCGTGTTGAATTTTGTCCAATTCAACAATTTTTTTTTTGTCTTGTATGTGATGAATTTTTCCATACATTTTGTTCTTTACGCTTTTCTCGAACAGATAATTTTTGAATTAGGTTGAATTTTCCTTCTTTTTCAGGTTCATTTTTTTAAAGTTCTGGAGCATTTCGTATCGGTTGTCTTTTCGATTTTTCAGGAATACATCTTTATTCCAAAAGAATTTTTCATTTCCATAGTTAACTATTTTAATAGACTCCACATTTTTAGTGGTAATTTTCAATCTTTTTTTGATCGCAGTTTCTAATAATTTTATTTTACGTAGTATTAGTCATCTGCGATGAAAAAAATATCGTGAGTAATGATTAAAATAGTTTTATTAATAATTAAATTTATTTATGCTATTTTTTATTACACCGACATTATAAATTTAAATTTCAACGGTTATGAATTTGAAAACATCCAACTACTGCATTTTTAGGTTAGTAATAAGTACAAAAACTCACCACTTATGATAAAAAAATCAATCGTAATTTATGTTAATCAAGACCACGTTAATGACAGGAAAATTTACGACACACCTTTATGAATACTAACTTTTAAAATGACACAAGCTCCATGCACTATTTCCATCACTGTGATATTTGTAAACATTGCCCACTTGAAGTACAAACTGTCAAAGTTGTTTCATTGATCTCGAGGTACAAGAGCACGGATCTTACGAAATCAAATTTAAAAAAATCGCTTTAATCTAAAGGCAAAAGCTATTAAGCCAGCATTCGAAGTTAAAAGAAGACATTGGAAAAAAAGTTTATTGATTTTAATTTTGTTAATTCTGCTTATATATATTAAGATTTATGGTTTAATTAGTTTGGATCCTGAACCGCCAGAAAAAAAACGAATTCAAAGGTAAATTTAAGAAATGGATATGCCACGTTACTGACATTTAAGTGATCAAATTTAAGTTTTCTCTGGCCTACAAGTTATATTTTACGAATGAAGCGGTGAAATAAGTTGATAAGGATCGTATTGATATATTATTCCTTTCCTACCAGTGATAAAAATTGTTTTTATATTGATGCTAATTACTTTCGCTTGTTTAGGGTGTTAAATGGGCAGATTTCAATTATCTATATTCACTGATAAGACCTGGAATAAATTATTTAAGTTAAATTGAAAATCTTACCTTGAATGGATTAATTACTTTTATTAACTATTAATAAACCTTTAATCATTTATTTAAATTTAAATATGGATCAACATCAGAATATCAATAGATAAGGCAAAATACATCTCACTAACATCGATTCATTATTAACCCCAATTAAAAACAATAAAATAAACAAGTTGAATTCAGTTCAACTTATAAGCCATACAATGAACAAATTAATCTCAATAGAAAAATAATATAATAAACAAATTGATTTCAATAGAAAAACACTATTATGAACAATTAAAAGAACTTGATCTAGAAAATTTACATGTATCAAATATTAAATATATTTACTAATTTCTTACTATCAAATCACTTTATACTTAAGACATAAAACAACTAACATATTATATCTATATAGCACTTTTGAATTTATTTAATTTAATTTTAATGAGCTCTAAACGAAAAAAATGCATTTATCCACGTTACTATGCAGAATATTGAAATCTAGTACTTGCATATAATAGAAGAGGTGATCCCTTCGCTGCGATGTTCCTATATGAAGGTCTGAGATAGAGAGCGATGATTATTCTTGATCGAAGGTTTAGACTAGAGTGACTTGTATTCTATATGGAAGGGATAGGTGAGAATGCCGACCTCTAGAAGCATTATACATAAACTCTTCAATGATGTAAGATTTCGACATTGAATTCTCCTTACTCTCCGGAAATAAGTATATCCTCCGGTCTTTGATTCCAGGTTTATTATTAAGGAATGACTATATTCTTCTTAAAAAACTGACTCGTTCATTAGACTACAGTTGCGTCATGTATCAATATATATTATTAAT
Organism: Arma custos; assembly: GCA_037127475.1. NCBI lineage: Eukaryota > Metazoa > Arthropoda > Insecta > Hemiptera > Pentatomidae > Arma > Arma custos. Next base: position 61,193,085 of record CM073759.1, on the reverse strand, counting down.
GGATGACCAGTATGAGCAAACCGTGCAGGACATAACACAGTTAGAGTAGAATCACCAATATCCATTATATATTATATTATAAAAACACATTATACATGACCTCGTGTCTATCCAAAGTTTATTTATCTAATAGGAAATATTAACTATTTACGACATGAATTATTGTCCCACTTCTACTTCCTAAATGATTTGTGTGTCCTTTGATCTCTTTGATCTCATAGCTCGACAAACGCTGAGAACCAATTACTGCCTACAAACCTGCACGGACTTGTTGCGTACAAAGTCCAATCATTTTAATTTCTTCGATTGTGAAATGCAGTAATTGAAACTTGGATTGAATAAACTCGATACATAACTATTGAATAAACTCGGTACATAACCATTGACTGTACAACTTACTTCAATATGAATTGGTTTATAATTCGGCCAACAATGAGAACGAAGTACTGCCTAAAAACCTGCACGTTCAATGTTCAAAGCAAAGAAAATCAAATGGATTCTTAGAATACATTCTAAATTATAAACTATACTTAATTTATAATACGAAGTAATGGAAATGTTAAGGAAAATTATATATGCTCTGTTTTTTGGCAAAGAACAATAAAAACAACAAAAAGTTAATTATTACCTTATTTCTTTTAAGATTTAAGGAAAAGCAGGAGGGAGTTACAAATAAAAATTGAACACGAAACCACCCGAGGGTGAAATAATTGTGGAGATAAGAAGTAAGGTGTCTCCATTATAATCCGTTTGGTTTTACAACGGTAAAATAAAATATTAAATCATCACTTGGAACTTATTTATACACTAGAAAGATTCATCCTATACATTTATTTATTTTTGACTTTTTTTTTAAATGAAAAATAATGACAGTAACGTGACATCGGCTCCAATTAGATGTGCCTGTTGCATTAGAAGGAAATACATTGAGATATATTCGCATGCAGAGGAAGGAACAAGGCTGTAGAAGCCATTGGCTGCGGCGAAGCAGCAACTGAAAGATTTATTGGGCAGGGGAGGCCACCGCTTGCTATTTATACCTTATTTATTCCCATTCCTCCTTTATACATCTTCGCCATATCTTCTATTCAGTAGAGCCCTTCAAAAGGTATCCGGCTCAGAGCTTAGTAATTTCAACACGCTTCGTAATGAGGTCCTATAATACTTAGAAAAGGATGAGCTTCAGGGTTACCGTACTCTGGTTATAGTACATCAAAATGTTGGTTGATGGATTTAGTAACAGATACAAACTTATTTATCGACACTAAAATTGGTATATTTATATATCACCGTGTTTAAGATTATTACAGAGTGATGACCTTAACGCAGGTTTGATATCAAATTATTATTAGGCTAGCTGCTGATTAAATAATTTTTTATTTGTGTTTGGTAATCGTTAGAGATACAATTAAGGACAATCAATTATCCTATGAAGTGCATTCTGTAAATGAAGTTTGGGCCAGTTTTAGGTTAAAACCATGAAAAAAAAGAGCAACACGTTTTGATAGCTGAATAAACCAATAAAAAAACAACATAATAATTGAAACTGGTCTGATTACCATTAAATTTGGCGTCGGATGATACCACAGTAGTTGGACAGATCTAACACGAATTATTTTATTTAGTTGTCAAAGTTAAAGCTAAATCATTAAAACTATACACACAAAAAAATGTATACAAATATAAAGGAGTTATTCAAAAATAAAAAATGTAATTGTTGTAGTTAAAAAACACAAACATTGAAAAATATCAATAGAAAGAACATAAACTTGAAATAAAAATTCAGCATCAGGGAGGGCATCTGTTGGAAATACACGAAGGTGAGAGATCAGGTTGAGAATGATGGCTAAAGAAGTAGCATAACGGTTATTATTCCAAAAGATTGTGGACCGTGAAACAAAGGAATTCGCCAATGAAGGAGATAGAATTGTTTCAGTTGTGAGAAATAGGACATAGAATACAGAATAGGACATAGAGTATAGAGTATAGTTTAGGGTATAGTATAGGGTATAGTAAAGGGTATAGGATAGGGTGAAAAGGTCAGGAAGATAAGATCTTATTTCCTGGGATTAGGTTGACTCGTAGAAGGTTACAGATGTAGAGAGGGTGGTGGGAATTGATGGTTGGGTATATGTAAAGTCCGAGGAAAAAATGTCTACAGTTAGAGGGAAACGAAACCTAAAACTAGCCGTAAAGGTGAGGCCCCCTCGAGGTGTAGCCAAGACAAATGATAGAAATCAGTACATGACATGTTTCAATCTGTTTGTAGAGTACAGTTATATACTTATAACATATTCAGGCTCACAAGTTTAAGGTTGCAAGAAACTAAAATAAATAAACGATTAAAATTATATAAACTTATATCATTCCTTTAAAAGAACAATGTCATAACTCAAAAAACACGTTTTTTCAATAGAACTGTTTGAGAATTCCACGCGAGTTTAAAAAAAAAAATGGTTATCGGTAAAGCAAAGCATTTCTTTTGTGATTATGGTATTGAAATTCTTTTGATTTTAATTTTTGTCATTATCCCCATAAAACTTTAAGTTCAAACATGATATAACTCAAAATATGGCATAATTATTAAAGAAACAAGAAACAAGTTGGAAATGGAATATCAGATATGTTGTTACTGAATAAAAAAAGCTTCAACCAATACAATTGCTACTGAAGGCTCAACTAAAAGATGACAATTTTTGAGTTATGTCGTTGTTCTTTTGTAGGAGTTATATATAGTCACAAATTTAACGTTTTGCGATTCCGTGCCAACTTAAGAGGTTTGAACGAGAGTGCAATCTGATTATTAGGAAAGGAAAGATTGTAGAGGGCACTTGCTGTTTTCTTCTACCGTCAATGTTCTTCCTAATATTTTAGACTAAGGGTAAGGAACCTAATAAAATCTAGATCTAGAACAGTTTTTTTTTTTTAACTTACAAAGAAATGCTTACTACAGTTATATACTTTAAAAATCACCTGGAATAAACCGAAGGAAGTAGTTCAGCTATGAGGAAATACAATTTTCTTGACGTCATTACTGCCTCATGATATGAGAAGTTAATGCGCTTTAAGAAAACAGCGTAGCGGGTTACCTCAAATTTGTTAAACCCGTTTTGGAAAAAGTGTAAATTAACTGCGAAATCGATATATACGGAATTAGCACTTTTACAGAAGTTTAGAGAAGAATATGGACTGCATCTGAATATAGCCCAAACTAATGCTAATAAGTAAACAGCAGCATCCTGAACTCCAAGTTACCTGGCGTCGCTGATAAATTCAAAATGGGATTAGGCCATCGAAAAAGCTCAAGAATTGAGATAGCTATAGCATCAATTAATAGCATGAAGAAACTTCTCATATGTAATGACTTGCCTATTTCACTGAAACTAAGACTGACGAAGTGCTACGTTTTCCCTGACCGATTTATGGTGCGCCAGGGTGGACAATGGTTAGCACTGAAATACTAAATCGGGTCGGAAAAGATCAAGAAATCGCATTGACCATCAAAAAGCGGAAAATAGAATACCTGGAGAACTTCATGAAAAATAACAAATATTGTCTACTGCAGCTGATAATGCAGGGAAATAATAAATGCAGAGGTTAAAAGAAAGGATGAGGCACTCCTGGCTACATAATTTAAGGCAATGGTTTGATATCACAATTGTCCAATCATTTAGAAGTGCTTCCAAAAATATTAAGATCGCCATGTTGATAGTCAACGTCCGAAACGGATAGGGCGTAGGAGACTTTGGTAAGAAACTGTTTTAGATTTTTAAGTCTTTCACATAAAATACTTAACTAGACTTTCCTACTATAAGCGCAAATACATCCGAACTTTTTTTTGGAACTTCAGTTATTTCTGTATAACTTAAGTAGTGCCAGAAAAGAGATACCATTAGTTATTTCCATCATCGTCATGCCTGCTTTACTTCCTTGAACGGCAGTTGACTTGGAATCTGTAAACAAAAAAGTGCATTCGTTTATTTTTTATAGTAAAAACTACTGGTAATCATTCAGTAAACCCGTGATTTTGTTGATGTCCATGTTTAAAAACCGTAATGTGTTTTGAAGTGTAGTATATTTCATTAAATTGAGAGGTGAAGGAAAAGTATAAACTATGATGTTCAGTCCGTTCATCGGTGTCATAGATTGTTACAAATTGGCAATCCAGGTTTGTATTTGTTTTAATGACGATAGCTAACAAAAATTCAGGTCTCCTGACAGCAAAACTTGATAGAATGCATAATGAAACAGGTGCAGCCTCTTGTTATGGCTGTTTGCATAACAAAATGCAAATGGAATTGAATTACATAGAATTTTCCGGCGAAATCCTAAAGAGAGAATATTTTACAATATGAATCGATGAAAAATATGATTATGTCATAGAATCATGATACACTCATATAGTTTTATTATTCCATAACATAAAGTTCTGTATATTTAAATTTATCCCAGTTCATATCCCTAAAGGAATCAAATGAACAGTTTCAAATCCGTCTATAAAGGGACATTTTTACTTATCCGTTGATTCACCGAATAAATTCGTGGTATTTATAGCAGATCGTGGACTTAACCCGAAGCGACAGCCTGCGGAACTGACACCAAAGCTCGATTATGGAAGTTTGACGAGATTTATATTTGTTCGTCTCACCCTTTTTCGACTATGAGTACACTCAAAATATTAAATTTTATTTTTTATGATATTTAGATCCCATTAATCAAATTTAGTTTTCGCTCCTTCAAGATATTATTCTTCGTTAAGAACAAGGTTTACTCTGGTACTCTTAAATAATAAAAATTTCATTTCTAATTTATTAGAATAATCTTATTAACTTTTTTAAACAAACAATAGTAACTAAATGTATGAATTAATATTTTTTTTATAGAAGATGGTAGTTGTTACTGCTTATTTAGAGATAGGCTTGAACCTAGAATTAGATAACTGGAAAATAGGAAGCCATTAATATTGTTTTAAGCTGATGTCTATATTAAGCTGATCCAATATTATTATTATAAACTTTATTTTTAAATATTGTAAATAGTTTATCTGATTATTTATCTGAAGAAAATTAAATGATTAAAAGAATATTTTCCTTGGCGGTGGCTCAAGCTCAGTGGTCCCCTTTGTTACTCCGATTTCCTCTCAAAGCCCTCGACCTCTCTTCCCCAAATCTTTTCTTGTCTGCTACTTTAAAAGTTTTCCCTTTGCGGCCAGTGGATCCTCGCACATCACCTACTCATTGTCGTTCCACATAATTTATATATTGATCCTATGTTCTCTTAAACGACTTTAGTTGCATTTACTTTAGGGATAAAAATAAATTAAATAACACTGGATAATATAATCCAACAAATTAGCAAATTGAAGTTAATAACTAGTTTTTCTAATAACCGTCTTTTCATGTTTATTAATTAGTTTTTAAAATATAAATAACACCTTTTCCCTCCGTCATAAACCAATGACTTCCTGTCCTCCTGTATCGTTTAACCACTGATTCCTGTAGAACAGGTCCGGTACTTAGGACTACACCTTGACAAAAGATTAACTTGTTATTCTCATACTAGAATGAAAAGAAAAGAAACATGCTCGTTGTTATAGGCTACTTCAACACTTACTAGACAAACGCTCTAAATTGATTACAAAAGGTAATACATATAACTATTGTAAGACCTGTTTGCATTTACGGAGTAGAGCTCCACGAAGCCATCGAATTTGAAAATTTGTTTGTAGTTTGAAATTAATAAATTGAGAGTGGGTTAAAAGAAGTGGAGCGGCTCAGTGGTATAGCGCTGAATTGCTGTTCCGAAGGTCTCGGATACAAATCCGGCTGCTGGCAGATTTTATTTTTTCTGTTAACAGTTGGGAATGATTTTTGATTATCTGGGATTATTACTATTTGATATCTGGGACTCTCCTGGGGCTCACCCAGTTGGTCAAAATAGTGACTCAAAATAGGGGAAAATCAGGCAGAAGTGCGTGATCAAGGACAAATCACCTCTCTTCACAACCGTTGTCCGAGAAACAGTACAGTATCTACCACGTATTGAAACCTTGATGGTTTTGTAGTGGTACAGTTGTTTTTTTAGTATATATGTTCTCAGTGGATTAATTTCATATTAAAAAAGCTTTTTTTAAACGGGTTTTAATATTTAAATGTTTATTATGGTGATATCAATATGTGAGCACATTCAAACATTCTTTCTTATGGTTGCATATCTTTCGGTACAATGATAGATTACGTTGAACTACAATCACCAAAAAAATTTTATTATCTCCTGCCGTTACATAATATTTGGATTAATTAGACCAAAATCAGATTTTTACCTATGTGATTCATTGTGAAATATTATTAAATATAAATGTAGGATCAGAGCTCCACGTTCAAGAATATATCCATCATAGAAAATGTCTACTCAACCAAGAAGTATCAATGTTTAAAAACAACCCAAACAGGGTTCATTTAAACTCCACAAAAATCTGAGTAATATTACTATAGTCAGACGCTTGCAATGGGTAATCAAAGTTAAGCCACATTGATCGTGGTTAGTACTTGGACGGGTGACCGCACAAATTGGGCGACAGCTAACCGCGGAAAACCTGAATGCTAATAATTAATTTCACATCTGTCCGATATTATTTAAATATTCATATTTATGTTTATATCTATATTATTTATGTTTCAATTCCTATTCAGCGTCAAACGTATAAATTGCCATGTTGTTCAACTTGAATTTAACAATCAGAAGAATAATGAACACTTAAATTATCTCATTAATTTGGTGAATACCTGAAGATTAACTGTCCAGGCCCGAGAAACTTACTATGAATATTTATGATGTAACTGAGAATGTTAAAATTAATGAGAAAAAGTTAAATGAAAACAAATTAAAATTCTATATGTAGTGCAAAGCATATTTCGCTCCTTCAAAGAACAACGACATAACTAAAAAATTGAATTTTTTTACCAATTTGTGGTGATCTGTATGTATTATTATTAAATTATTAAAGATTTATTGTGAACTTTTAACTTATAAGAAGTATTATAGATTTAAGCTTTGACAATTGTACCATTGACCTGCAATGTTTGTAATGTTGGATCTGCGTATGTTTATTAAGTAGCGACTTGCCATTGGTCGGACGATGTCTAGGAGAGGGGAGATTGTAAATTTGGGCCTATTACAGAGTTTTTAATCCTCAAGACTCTCATCTCAGATCCCAGCTAGGCAGGTGCCCTACTGAACTCTCTCTCCAGGCTTGTATCAGACATAATTATTTGATGTATGAATATTATTTTCATGTGTATATATGTATAAATATTGAGAAATATATTTTACTTTGGGTCCCTTAATTTTTTGTTTTTGGCTAATTGCTTCTCCTACTTCGATCCACGAACATTTAGAGCCCATTTTATATATATCAGGGAGAAGGGTCAAAACAATTGGTAGCAGAGCGTGGTTCTGGAAAAATTAATTAACGTGGTGTTTAATATAAATTAGTGGTGATTAAAATTTGTGAAAATAATTTTAGTGGGTAATATTTTGAATTTTGTATAATGGAGGAACTTTCAAAAAAATTAGACGCGATCCAGGGGTTGCGCGAGAATAATCAGGGGTTGCGTAAGGATAATCAGGGGTTGCGTGAGGATAATCAAAAATTGATAGGTCAAAATATCGAATTAAAAAATGAGCTAGCTGCTTTGAAAGAATTCATTCATTCGTTCACAACGAAATTTGAAGATATGGAAGGGAAATTTAATAAATTAGTTGAACCCCAAATCGACGGTGATGAATCTTGTGACTCGGGCTTAAATAATATTAATATAACAGAGAGAGAGGATAATAATAAAAATAATGATTTTGTAGAAAACGATACAAGCCTGTTAAACACCACATTAAAATCGCCCAATAATTTAGATGATGTTAAATTTAAAGTAGAGAATTGCCCGTTAAATATTAGGTTAAATGATAAAGAGAAACTTAGCCCGCTTAATCCTAAAGATAATTCCAAAAGGCATTTCCTTCCTAAGTATCAGCTAAATGCGTTAAAGAATAACAAACCTAAGTTTTACGAGTCCCGACGACGAAATAAAAATCAGTCTAATAAAAATAAAAGAAGCGGCATTTATGAAAAAAATATTAGTAATTATAAAAATTATAAAATTAAAAGAAATTATAATAATAATTATAATCATCAATTCGGGCTAACTACGATCAATAGTCACAAATCTAACATGGGGCATAATAATAAAAATTATAATCAAGGGCATAATTGTAAAAAATATAACTACGGGCGTAATAATAAAAACTATAACTTCGGGCGTAATATAAATAATCACAATTATAATATGGGGCGTAAAGATAATCATAATAATAAGAAGGGACGTCTTAAAAATAATTGTAATAATAATAGGAATCCTTTTAAGGAAAAAATTTGTAAATTTTTGGCAGACATTAAGTCTAAAGCGGCGCCCCCTCTCAACTAAAATTAAAGATGCCCAATAAACTAATCACGGCGATCCCAACGGCTTTAAATAATTAATCTACGTCTAGGTATGTAAAAATTCGAACCGGGCTTAATTAATGATTATGTATAAAAAATTTAATTAATGTTTAAAAGGGACTATAAAATTAATAATAATAAATAAAAAAATTTTTGTCGTCGATTATAAAAGAAATTAATTAAATATTTAAAGGGACTATAAATATAATAATAATAATAAAATTTATCGTCGTTTATGAAAAATATAATTAATGTTATAAGGGACTATAAAATTATTAATAATAATAATTAAAAATAAAATATCGTCGTAAATTATTGATAATAATTAATATTTTTAAGGGACTATATTAATAATAAAAAAATAATTTATCGTCGTTAAATATTGATAATTTGAAAAATAATTAATATTTAAAAGGGACTATAAAAATAATGAAATAAAACATTAATTAATAATGAATTAAAAGGGACTGAATTATTTTTGAAGTTGAATTGGGTATAATTGAATTGAATTTATGGATATTAGGAATTTAGAATGAATTGAATGGTCTAAGAATATTGTTAAATTTTAGTAATTGGATACTTTATTTTGTAGAGAGTTGAAAATTTTGGAAATTTTTTTTTTGAAAAAGTGAATTGAATATTATGAATATTTTGAATTTGAAATTATTTGAGTATTGGTATATTTAGTATATATTACAGAGAGATCTTGAATTGTAAAGAAAAAATTTGATGATGGATTCTAATTCAGTAATTAATTCATACGCGTCTTCGTGTTAAAATGTGCAAGTGGTCTCTAGATTTAAGATAATTTTAGTATTATTAATTTAGAATAATTTGTGTTTGTATTGGGTGATATGTATATATAAATCCAATAATAATTATTAATCACCACATATTACACCCCACACTTCTATTTTATGGGCAGAAATTTTGATGGTTAGTTTCCATAATTAAGGGTCCCACATTTTACTCCGATGTGCTTTTTCCTGTAATTTGATGATTAATATGACCTTGGGTCCCTTCTGTGGCGTGGAAAGGATTTGTGGAGTATTTGTGTCCTTCCTATAAATGGCACGGGCTAACTGCATGAATGGCAGACCCATTCATGAGGTTAATCCTGTTGGCCTGATCCTGTCGGAAGATGGTCCTGGTCTGGGCATCGGGTGGCCATTTTCCATACCCTTCCTGGGGTAGGCGTGCGGCACGACTCCACCCTTTTCCACCCTCGACATTGACACACATGGACGACTTGATATAAAAAATTTTATGTTGGGATGATATATATATATACATATTTTTGGTGTGTGTGTCTACCATAGATATAGCACTTTTAGCATATAGACAAGGCAATTTGCACATCGAGTTTTGGTAACTGCCCATGTTATCTGTGTTTTCATCGCATATATGTTCAATCAAAAATTGAAGTCATCAATTTTTTTTTCTCAAGAGGGGGGGTAATGTGGTGATCTGTATGTATTATTATTAAATTATTAAAGATTTATTGTGAACTTTTAACTTATAAGAAGTATTATAGATTTAAGCTTTGACAATTGTACCATTGACCTGCAATGTTTGTAATGTTGGATCTGCGTATGTTTATTAAGTAGCGACTTGCCATTGGTCGGACGATGTCTAGGAGAGGGGAGATTGTAAATTTGGGCCTATTACAGAGTTTTTAATCCTCAAGACTCTCATCTCAGATCCCAGCTAGGCAGGTGCCCTACTGAACTCTCTCTCCAGGCTTGTATCAGACATAATTATTTGATGTATGAATATTATTTTCATGTGTATATATGTATAAATATTGAGAAATATATTTTACTTTGGGTCCCTTAATTTTTTGTTTTTGGCTAATTGCTTCTCCTACTTCGATCCACGAACATTTAGAGCCCATTTTATATATATCAGGGAGAAGGGTCAAAACAAATTCTATTGATAGATGGTTTTTAATTCTGGAACGACTAATCTGATATTCAATTTTTTTTTATAATAAAGTCAGATTCTGTATTGTATAATATTTAAACTTGAAGTTTTTTGGGAGTAATAAGTTAAAATAAATAAAGTTTGAAGCTGTTAAATATTATCTAATAGTTGATAAAAAAATTTCAATAACATCACAATAGGAATGCTTTGCTTTAACAATACCAAAGTTTATTTTTTTATTAATTCACATGGAACTTTCAAATACCTCTACTGAAAAATTAGTTTTTTTGAACTATGACATTACTTATTACTTAAATATTTACAACTTTAACAGGCCTTCAGTTGGAAAATAATAGTTTCCATAATGATGGGTTTACTATTTTTTGTATTGTTCAGCTATTTAAAAATAAAATAATTTATAGTCGTGCCCTAAAGGAGGTTTATGTGGAGCCCTATCGTCAGTGCTGTAGCCTTTACCGCAGGCTATATAGTGCGGTGATAAATAAAAGGCTTATTGTTCTTGTAGACTACAATGATGTATAATAAATTGGTCTATTTCCTTAAGAAATTATGACTTATAAATTCCCTGGTTTAGAGATGGGAAGAATTAGCTAAACAACAGAATTCAGAAGTAAAGTGCTTCTGTAGAGCGAGATGAAATAACAGGTCTCACGTCAGTAGAGGAAGCTACGACTACACTAGCATTGTTTCAACTAGGGGTTAGATAGTGTTATATATAATCCGTAACAAAGAAAATAGTAGATACAATTTTCACTCTTGTTGTTGTTGTTGTTTGTTGGTGCTTAAAGGCGTAAAACCCTTAGGTCATCAACGCCTAATCACTCTTCTTGTGTTAAAAATGATAATATACCAATTAGTAAGATTGCAAAACTTCTATTTTAAATATCAATTAGCTTTGAAGTGTTAATGTGTATAAGTTATAATTGTAAAAATGTTATTAATTAATAGTTACTTTTAAAAACGTGGCAAAAGTAAAAACAATCAATTTTCCTATTCCAGAATTGGTTTATTTCTGTAAAAATGATTAAAAAAAAAACTTCTCTACAATGTTAATCATCTCTCTAGTCACAAGATTAGGTTTAAATTTGTATAATCTTTGTGAGTGCTTAGGAGGTTACGAACAGCTAGGTGGAGAAAAGAGATAGTGTGAAATGGATCTCCCACAGTCTCAATCATTTCCGATATTTTATTTATTTCTCCACAATTTACTAATATTTTTATTTTATTATATTATTCTTTTCCGATGCATATGCACCTGAGATTCTTCACATCCAACAAATTTGATTTTTTCTTGATTCGCAGGAATATGAAGTTTTTTAACAAATTAATAATTCCTGAGAAGTATTCTAAAGCTTTCTTTTGGTGTTCTCATAAGAGCCGTTTAACAGCGAGTAGGAAAGAAAAAGTGTATTTTGGTGATGAGTGGAATATTGTGTATTTTTAATAATATAGAGTTTTCATTTCGCTTTGTATAGTATGTTTTGAAATAAACCAAGGATAATTAATAATTTTTCTTAGCATTTTAGATTCTGTATTGTGTCTACGGACGGGTCTCTGCTGAAGCTCTAATGTCCAAATAATAAAGTGTAATAGATTAGTCGTTTGTTTCGTAAGTCAATTATTTATATTCTAGTTCATTATTTTGCAGTTCTTATCAAGAGACATTGATATGATTTATTTTTAATTAGAAATACGGGGTGCCACTCTCATTACAAGTGAAGCACAATGATACTGTATAATGATCAAGTAAATTATATATCCCTTTTTTATCCAACTGTATTCGTGAGTTATTGTTTGCGAGTTGTTTTAGTAAATAAACATCCTTTTACATCGGATGTCATAACTTTAATTTCATTTTGTAAGCTGATTTTTTTTAAATAGAATACATGTATACATACATAAGGCCCCGTTATGTGTGAGTGCTTACCCCCGAAAATTCCTACGTGAGATTCGTTGGCATTTTTACACTCTGTCGTCCTCCCTTCAACTGTTCTTTGTCTACCTTTTCCAGGGGCTGCCGTTTGGAGACCCGAGAACCGACCATTCTCCACCTGCACAGGTTTATTTTAGTACTAACCCAAAATTAACAATATTAATAAAACATTTTTATTCCATTAAAACATAGCAATATAGACAGTGTCACATATAACAAATCGTTAAAACCTTCTCACAGAATTCCTTAACTCTATATCTTGATATATTAAGACCTGGGTTGTTGGTAGTTCACAGCTTAGTCAGGACAAGTGTCTATTGAAGGGGAATTCTTTGTATTCCAGCCTTGAAAAAGAATCTGTCGTTATACGAAATCGGATCAAAATTTCAATAACGAATCGTTGAATTACCAATACCGTGCAAACATTGCCACTATAGAGATGCCAAAAAGTATTCACCAAATCGAGCCTCATTTAGCTGAAGTGCACTCGAGAAGAGGACGACAAAGGGCGGTATGCGGAGCGGCAGGGCACTCGACGCCGCAACACACGCACTAATTGGACAAAGGCAGCCGCGCTCAGTCCTCGGGATCCGCTCCATTAATAATCCCTAATTAGCTAATGCTCAGCTAAGTCCCGTCCTAAGCATTAAATCACCAACTTGCGGGAGGAAAACTATTTCTTATAATGGATTAAATCCACTAAGGAGAAAGTTGCGGTCATATATCTATAACTTGGCCAGTCGCTCCAACTCCATAATCCTACGGATAATAGACTCCCTATCTCTGCTCTCATTCACACCAACATCTTCCTGTTTGTTAGGCCAAATATCTGTAACCTTGCGAGGCCATATTGTCTCGATTGTGATTCATATTGAAAAAATACTTAAACCTGTATCACTACGTTCCACCACCAGATTTGTATCCTTTGTTTGGGTATCCACTTTACAGTTGTTGATTGAACCCAGGGGAGTCTTAGATCCTATAGGATTCATCTTCGGCTGCTAACAGTTTAATAAAAGTGCTAGTGCACGGGATTTGAACCAAAGCCTTTGGTATGGCAGATCAGGGCTCTAGCTGAGCCACTCCACTCCCTATTGATACTTATTAAATAATAAAAATAAATGGTATAATTTTACGATAGTTATAGTTAATTATTCATTTTCAAATCCCCAACTAAAGTGGAGCGTCGTTATAGGCTTCAACGCGTGTCTATGGATTGCTTGTTTATTCATTAAACTTTTTAAATTAAAAAATGACTAATCGGAAATTTTGCCTTTCCAGTTATAATTGGAATACGGATCTTTAACAAATAACCGACATCGTACTGACTCGGGTTCCCCAATTTATCCCTAGTTCGAAGGACGGCATAACCAAAGATTTTTTACTCCCTTTTAAAAAAAATCGTTGGGCGAACCCGCTATCTTTGGTATAGTAGGCTGTTATGCTAACCACTACATCACAGATCACCCCCATATTTTATTGTCTAGGCACTTTAATTTCTTCATGTTCATTCTTAGGCCTGCAATCCACTTTTGATTCCGTTCCTAGGAAATATATATAGGCAGCCCTGCAAGCAAAGAAAGTCCAAAAAAACCTTATAGATGCTATAAAATATATAAAACGACATACCTGACTTGAAACCTGTACCACTATAAAAGATTCTTTGCAGAAACGGAAGCTGAAGTGGTTTGGACACATTTGCCGAATAAGTCACGATCGAGAGCCAAGGAAGGTGTTCGTAGCTAAACCTACAGACACAAGACCGCGAGGAAGACCACGAACTTCGTATAGAGAATATGTTCGCAAGTTGAGAGAGGAAAAAGGTAAAACCCTGGAGCAGATGATGATGTTGGTTCGGGACCGACTGGACGGGCATAGTTGGGTAGAGGCTCCTCCACACTGAAAGGAATGCGGACAAGAGAAAGAAGAATAAGTACTTTAATTTCAATGCTTACATATTTTCACCACTTACAAAACGTTTGATTCATTCATTCATTCTTTACCGGGCTCTACAATCCTTGAAGAACCATTGTCTCAGCTAAATTCTTCCGCCATAGGTTAACCGCCGATTACCTAAAGTAAATTATTTTATCAAATGGATTTGTAACCAGGAAGTTTCATCAATACTTCCGTTTTGTCAGCATCGGACCGAATAACCTCCTCTCTTCTCCTATATGTATAAATACCAGCTCTAAAATTTGTAAAATTTTAATTTTAATTTAAATGTTAAAATAGATAAATAAAGATAATAGAGAGCAGAAAGGAGACGGTATGACTAGAGTATCGTATGTCATGACTAAACGTCGGATTTCGTGGAGTAAAAATTTTAAAAACGTGCAATAAAAATTAGTAGCCAAATGTCCAATAAAAATAAAATACACACGTGCAATTCAACCTTCTACTGTGTGAAGAGGTGATGTGTAATTAAAAAAAATCAAATATTAAGCTAACATACATATATATATATATATATATATATATATATATATATATATATATATATATATATATATATATATATATATATATATATATATTTATTGTAATATACATATGTGTTTACAAAAACTACAAAAAATTTGTTTGCTAGGTATGATAATTAAACAAAATTAATAATAATAACATTAAAACATAAATTTTCGTAATTGTCTACTAATTATACTAATTTATCAAATAGAAATTTCTAAAATTTTATTAAAATTTACAATCATGTACATTTCCAGATTATGTTACGTAAATTTATATCGTCGGTCATCTAATATGTGTTTTAACTGTGTAAATTTGCGGTCCACATTAACACTTGTGATGCGACACGTTTTGTAGTTACTCAATATTACTGGATCCAGCTCCACATCTGTATCTTCTCCGTTGAGAGCTTTGTTGTAAATTTGTAAAATTTTGTAACCCGTGTTTTTTTCTACAACTAATTTAAATTTATCAAAAATTGTTTTTCCCTTTCCGCTTTCGATTTTTTCTAATTCATCTCCAACTTTCTCTGTAATATTAATCTGTGATATCAATGTTAAGTTTTGCTCTTCAACCGTTTTTATTTGCGACGGTAGAACCGATAAATGAGATTTTATAAATGCTAGATCTAATGCAACAGATGTTAAATTTAAAACAGTTTTTACTTTTTTTACAGATACTGCGTCATCTTCAAGTGTAGAAACAAACTCTTTAAAATGATTAAAATGATCTGAATAAAATAGGGCTGCTTCAATCCACGTTCACCATCTAGTTATCACAGGTTCTGGGGGAAGGTGATAGTATTTGAGTCAAACCAAATTAGAACTTCTAAGAAAGTTAATACAAAGGAAACGTTGTTCGACATTATACCATTTCCTTAACGAGTTCGAAGAAATATTTGGAAATCATGAGTCATTGTTCTCTTTCTTGGAAAATTAAGTAGGTAAATATTGTTGTTGTTGGTTTCAATATAAACTATTTTCTATATTAAATAAAAAAAAAATTCAATATTTTTAATGAAATATCAAAATTTTCATTGAATTCTGAGAAAGCAATAAAACGTTAAACTTGCACGGGAATCCGGTCTTTAGTCATGACATTGGCCAATTAGTAATATAGGTCGTTATTAGTAATATCGGTCAATTAGTCTTATAGGTCGTTTATTGATTGTTAAATCATTGTTTTCAATGTAAAACAACTGTCAACTTACTTATACAAACCTGTAGGTGGAGCAACCTATAATGCTTTTGTTTGCATTAGAGACAACATAGCCTACTAGAACAAGAAGAGAATAGCTTGAACCAACATGTAATCCAGATATTACAGCATGGATCGCCACAAGTAATAATCAAAATTATACCCAGTTGTTATCATTATAAACTTTCATTTATGTTAATGCAACGGGCTGAGGAAAATTGTATTTAAATATTTAAAGTTATTTAATGTGCATGAATTACAGCTTTTAGTTCAATGCTAAAAATGTTAGCGTATTTATATTTATATAAGGAAAATAATCTGTGTTAAGAAATTGTACCCTCATCTTATTACTAATGGTTATGAGATAATGAGTAATGAGGGTGAATGTTTAAGTTGTAATTATGATTAGTGCCGATGATTGTTTATATAGATGATGGAAATGATTACTGTTATAAATGATCGATGGAGGTTTAATTGGAAATTATTAATGTTATTAATGGTTATGAAATAATGAGTACTGAGGGGAATGTTGATGTTGTAATTATTAGTGCATAGAATTAATGTTATAGATAATGGGTTTGATGATTGTTATATATTATGGAACTTGTTTTATTATTATTTTAGTGGTTTTAGGGACTATGAGTATTGATGGAGAATCAGGTGTATGGATCTCGTTCATGTGTTATTATTATGTACTATTATTGAGGGTGATTCTTATGTTAAAGTAGAGTTTTATTTTCATTATGCTAAATTTAATTTTTATTTCAATATACTAGCGTTTGTTTGTTGATAGATAAATGTTTTGGGGGTTTGTTTCACCACCCAGTTTCCCCATGTGTCCTCGATCATATCCTGTCCCCTTTCCCAGCTCCTAGGTAATAATAACTTTTATTTTATTTCATTATCATTAACAATTACTTACAATCCACAAAAACCAGAGTGAGAGTGTACCATATACCATAAGGGATGGTATTTTCTCAACTTGAACACACTGCATATTTCTTATGGTATCGTTTGATCAATACGGTTTAATCTGTATTTCAATAAGCCTCCCTTCTCTGACGACAATGGCCTTTACCATGACCTTAAAAAAAAGTTTTAATTCCGTCCAAAAACAAGCTATTACACTCTTCAAATTTCCTCTAAAGGGTTCCGTATAGCCTGCGACAAAATGGAAAGCCCTTTTCTATTCAGAAGCGGAAAAAAAGTCATAAAGGCTTCATGCGCATATCGAAACGAACTTTTCTTTGTGTTTCCTATTAACTCATGTTCAAAACAAAAAGCTTTCGTTCTTTGATTTTACTATGTTTTCCCACTTGTATAACATCCCTGGCTTACGTTAAACAAAGGATTTGATTAATAATATTTTCGCAATGGTAATAATAAGCTTGTTAAGTTTTTATTGGATATTAAGTACTAATTTGTATAATCGAAAATAGATTTTTATTAAGCAGAAAAAGGGTTGTAAGTGTAGTACGAATTATTTATTTATTTAATCACCCCCTCGAGCAAGATTGTCGTGAAGAGTAAACAAACTAGTCGAATTTCTTTTTAACTGTTGCTTAACTTTAATTTTAAAGGAAAGTACATAGTTACATACTCTTTGTTGTGGAATATGTTTCTTTTGGTAGTAGTTTTTGAGTAATATGATTCTTCTCATCTCACAGCTTAAGAAAGTGCAGGCGGGAATAGGAAGAGCCAATATGGCAAAACTAGCATATTAACTGGTTATGAGTACATTCAATATCAGTTGCCTATCATATCGTTTTACCCGTATTACTCTAGTCAAGAGAAATAAGATCATACTCCTAAACCACTAAAGAATCACCTTTTCTTTATATCTCCTCCACCTATATCTTGGTTTCCTCAGAATGTATCTTCTATCAAGATCGAATTGGACCCGCTTGACTTTTCTGGTATGACCGCTGGGGTAGTTATTCTCGGTCATACTTATTCTTGTTTGAGGTAAACTTTTCGTAGGAGGGGACCTTTAGTCTGGTTCTCCTCAGCTCATTTGTTCCTCATGGACGACATAGTTTCTGGTGATATGGTAATCAGTGCAATAATCTCCTCAGGGTTGTATTTTTTTGGGCATGAATCAAAGAGTAGGTGATGCATGGGAAGTAACGACCTCAGTTTATCTACAACCCTCATGAATAGGTTATTATGTCGGTGTTTTTTCAGAATTAGTTTCTTGTTCTTTCTGAATCGTTTTATTCTCGTAATGCATAGTAGGTAAATCAGGTATTAGCTCTCTTTAAAGTTAAAGTTATGATAAAAAAAATTTAAAGTTAAAATTTGTACTAAAATCCATTTCAAGCCAAAAACTACAAGAATGACAAGGTTCCGTTGTATTAACATTTTGTTGTATCCTTGTATTGAAGTTAAGTTTTCGGGCTTAGGATAGAAAGTTCGGTAGATAAAAATTGTTTAAGGATTTGAGGGAATATGTTATACATTGTATACATGTGACAAGAATAGAGGAATTGACGACAAATGGATTTCTTAAGATTGTGAAATTCGGTTGAGATGAAATTTAAATGCAAATGAGATGTGATAGCCTAATTACATACGTTAATTTTAAAATATCAAAAATGAAGTAGGTTTCCATCTCAATTCAGACAATGAAACAAAATATTAATTTTATTTTTATTATAATACAATAGAAATTTATAGAGGTACTAAAGAACCTATTAAGAGATACAATAGTGGGACTTGACATTCATGTTATGAATAACAGGGTGCACTCTAAAACATGTAAATATATCTAGCCTAGTATTTTACTTTGTCTTAGTTTTATAGTATTCTTAACACTAGTAACAATAAATAAGTTTATATTTGGAATAAAAATAAACAATTAACAAGATTTATAAAATTTACTAACTTTATAACGAAAACATGTTATAGATAATATAAATATTTAATATCATATAAATATTATATAATTAATTAGCATTTTTTCTTTCAAATCAAATATTAATATGTGAATTATAAAAGACGAATAGGTTTTAAAAAAATACATTTTTACAGCATAAATATGTAAAGTAAATACCAGTTATTAAATGTTGAAAGTATTACGGTGGTACATTTTAAAAGAAATTTTAGTTGCTTTTTTGCAATCGATAGTTTATTTAATCTTGTTTATGTTAAAAAAAGAAGGTAAATATTTTTGCGTTGACATGTATTTAACTTGTTACAAATAATAATAGTAGAAAAGAATTTTCAATGTTTCCATCAATCTTTTTTATAATGAAATTTATAATATAATAATTTAAAAATGTATTCAATACAATAGACCCAAAAACTCAAAAAGAAACACCATTATTTATTGCAATTGGGAAAAACCACAATGCGAACCCTTAAGTTCCAAATTTCTCCATCTCCAGTTGTATGTTGAACGTCTTGGTGGTGGGGTGCTGTCTCATGTTTGGAGTCTGTTTAGGCTGTTGATCGTTGGGATATATGGCACCTTTTCTTCGAGATGTGATTCACATAACCTTTTTTTGTTTTTGTGTCTTGATAATGCCTGAATAGGCGAAACGTCGACCGGTAAATGGGTGTATTACTGGAGAAATTTGAAACATAAGGCTTTGCGTTGTGGTTTTTCCCAATTGCATTATAATTAAAAATTTATTGTTCATACATTGGGGTTATTTTACAAAAAATTGTCACTTTCACAGTCCCTTGCTTGGTTAACCTAATTTCTCCGTTAATAGTGGTTATTTCGAAACATCCAAACTTGATGAATAAATTACATATCTGTGGCATATAGCATGACTGCTCAATGACATTTTTATTAGTTAAAAAAATAATTAATAACAGGTGGAAAATGACTTTTTTTTTTTTAAATGAACGATAGATTCTAATCTAATATTTCATGATCATTGAGGGAAGAAGCAGTTTAAAAGTATAGGTAAATTTGATTGAAGAACTATGCAAAAAAGTATATAATAAAAAGTCAAGACTTGCTTAATTCAATACGTTAATAGAATCTTATGAAACAAGTAAACAACATTATTTACATAAATCTTTTCACATAGTAATAACTAACGGGACACGGAATAATATACACGAGGGTAAAATAATTATTAATTCTGATAACATTAATATTATGGTTAGAAGTATGATTCTTTTCTCACAACAAGGATTAGACATCTATTCTTTTCTGTTCTGAATTAGTTTTCCAAATTCTTCTGATAGCACCTGGGGTTTCTTTGCTCCGAATATTCCTCTCTATACTGCGTTCCTGAGGTGCTACTGCCGTTCCTCGATGAGCCGCAGGTGTCACGAAACTGCGAGGAAGCAAGGAAGTAACACCAACGCCCAGCCGCGGAGTTTAGTACCTGTTGGCAACAAGGGTTGAGTATTATTTAAAAAGTTAGAATGATATTTATGATTATGATTCTACATTGTGTATTATATTGGAAAGTACAAAATATTGGGCGAACAGGGTAAAAACTTTGTTTGCTGATACAAGTACAGTTTAAAGCACTTATATTGCTATGTATCGTACAGGGCGTTATTATAAATACAAATGTGAATTTGCAGAATGAGCAAATGACTGTTTGTAAGAAATAAGAAACTCAGGTAGTATGATCAAGAGGGTCAAGACATACCAAAGAGACTCCACCATTGGAAAAACACTCTGAACAGATCCAGACGACTTCTGGAAGGAAGATCGGCGGTGGTAGTCGACGATGGGGAAACGCGTGGAGCGGAGAGAGCCAGGGGAGGACACACCTCACCAGAAGAAGAACTATAGATGTATTCCTTGTTTTACCAGATAAGTTCTAATTTAAGTTCTGCGCGTATTTGCTGGCAATCCTTCTACTACATTTGAATCACTAATTGTATTACAAAATGTATTAATAAAGTATATTCTTTATAATTCTTTTGGATCTTACCTTACCCAAATGAATTATATATTTCTGAATAATATATTGATGGTTTAATTAATTAGTATATTGGTAAACACACGATCAACCTCTGGAAAAGAATCCAATTAAGAATTAAATTTGGACGTTTAAAGAAATAATAATTTGAGTAATCATCTAAAATGATCACTCTGGCATCCCAAAATCAATTAGAATATTTTATATATATTTAATACCAACAAACAAAAAAACATAGCACAATAAATATATATATACATGGATAGATAGACAGAAAGAAAAAGGGGGAGACGAAAAAAAAAAATATAAATGCACATTCTTGGCGACCAAAAAGCAAAATCACTTAATGATTAACAAATTCTTACAAAAGTATTTCAGTAATTTATAAATAATTCTTATGATATCTGTGATTGTATTAATCCACCTAACGAATTTATCTTTTTTTTCACATAGAAAGTTGATCTACTGGTCATACTGAATATTAGAGGATGTGGAAGGTGATGGATTTCTATTCATGTTGGGTTCAATTATAATTGATAGAATCGTGTCAATCCAGGAGACTATGTAATCAATCAGTTGCCATTCTCCAAGATTGATTCGTATCGGGCAGAACAATCTCCCGCGCTATAAAAGGATTGCGCTAAAAGGTTAAAAAAATCCACATTCCTATTGTATAGTGCAATATCAGCTAAGAATTAAATGAGTTTTTTTATTTAATGCACATTTTGCTACATAATTGCAATTTACATTTTATATTTTTAATTTTTAGGATTTATCCTCTGGCATACGTCTTATATAATACTACCTTTTCCCCGAAACTTCGTCCGCGTTGATTTTAAATAGAAATTTATTTTGAGTTTAAGTGGAGAGTGAATGAACTCCATATTATAAACACTGACTAAATGCATATGTGAATTCAGCCAGCCTATCAATGCTTATCCCTTTGTTGATAGATTTTAATAAACTATCCTATTAAATGGCATAATTACATAACTATCGACAGATATTCCATTGAAATCCACCATATAATGTCTATAACTAAAATATTTAAGGGCTGATTTTGCAAAATTATGAGTACAATTATTATTATGTTAAAATTGAAAGTCTGCTTACTGAGTTTCACATCTCTAACTTAATATGTTACGATTTCTCGTATTTTACTCTATTAGGGTTCGATTTTCAAAAAATAAAAAACACACATTTATTTATTTTTGATGTAAAAGCTAAATCTAAAATTTCATGGTGCTCGCTTTAAAAACGTTTGTCACCTTTTTCACCCTCATTTTCAAAAATCATTTCTTAGTTCGCATTGGCCTTATAAAATGTACCAACTGTCCAAATTTCAAGTCTGTAGCTTATGCCGTTTTGGCTATATATATATATATATATATATATATATATATATATATATTACCGAATTTTGTGGCAAAGCAGTCTGTCACTTAGAATATGCGAAAGAGCATAGAGCTTAGTTACTAATTAAACGGAAAAAATCCTTTCTTAGTTCGCGTTGACCTTATAAAATGTAGCAACTGTCCAAATTTCAAGTCTGTAGCTTATGCCGTTTTGGCTATATATATATAAGTTATAAGAACAAATAGACGCTAAACATAAATAGTATAGAGTTAAGTATAGAGTTAAGGTTTTTTATTATGAGTTTGTAAACATTACAGACTATATATATGAGAGGTACGAGAAATAAAGTTTAGTTGTTATCTTGATCTTGTGTCGTTATTATGCCCAAAACACTATTTTTTTTAGTGTATGTTTCAGTCTAATCATAACTTACATATATATATATATATAGATTATAGAATTGGGTGGCCAAGCAGTCTGTCACTTGGAATATGCGAAAGAGCATAGAGCTTAGTTACTACTTAAACGGATAACGGTCAGAATTATGTGAGCAATAGATCAACAATTTTTTATTGAAATTTATTACTATGTTATAACAATACATTAAGTAAATACATAATGGAATCGATAAAAGTAAGCAGAAAAATTACCCAATGGTAATACTTGAATGGAGTTCGACTTTGGCCATTGAGTGGGTAATATCTCTTCTCGATTGTAAGCCAAGAAATATAACAGTTACGCAAAAGATATTTGACACGGTGAAAGTTTAAGTGATTGTGCAGTGATAAGCAAAGCTTGGTAAAAATTGAACGAAAGGTTGTCTCATAGTGATAGAGGATTTTTTTGACGAATAGCGGAGCTCTGGTTATCAAGATTGCTGGCTTGATCCCACAACATCGCCCAAGCTCGATGTCAGGTAACAGGTAACAGCTAACCGCTAGTAAACATACTTTCCAACGTAATTAATATAATATATTACACAATAGTACATCCACAATACCTAATTTTAGATATTAACAAACTCAGCCCAACAGGAATGTCAACACAAGAATTAAATGTAAAATTTACCGCAATTTTAGATAAAGTCAATAAACTTGACATACTTAAAGAAATATCTTGATTTCAAACTAGACACCCTAGAAAATTTAATAATGTATCCATAAAATGTAAAGAGACGTGAAAACCATTAAAACCGAACTAAAATCAATTATAGAAGAAATGAATAAACAAAAGCGGATGAACAAATATAACAATATAATGAAAAATGTCATTGTTTTTGGCATTATAAGAAAAATAATCCGGATATAGCAGATTTTTTTATTAAATTATGCAACTCCATCCAATTAAATATTATAAATATGATATTAAAAGAATCCAAATAGTTATCAGCCAATCTGAAAAAACCCGAGTTAAAATAACTCTTGTCTCAAATGTATTAAGAAACGATATACTTAAAACAAACGCAAAATGTCAGAAATTCTTGATTACAAAATTATTAGATTAAAGGAAGATTTTCCTAAGGATGCAAGAGAGACGAGGCGGAGTTTATTTAAATACCTTTTGCAATATAAAGGTCGAGGTTCACGGGTACTAATGAAATATGACAAGCTCCTTATAGATGAAAAACTTCACACAATGTTAGAAAATAACAAAACCAAGAGACAATGTAGTGAAGAAAGCTCATCAGAAGTTCAGCTAAATATAAATGATAAGGACCAACCTGAAAAAACCGGTAAGAAGTCACAGAAAAAGAAACCAAAAAATCAAAGGGGCAACAGCCGGATTGATACTACCTCAAAAGGAATCAAAATTCAAACAGCTCTTCAAAGGATAGCAGCAGAGATAGTTTAAACGGTGGGCAGAAACCATAGCGCAAGGAAAGAAGAGATAGCTCACTCTTTATAGCGACGATCAATGCGAGGACTGTTGAGTGAAGATAGATTACTTTAATTAGAAGATGCATTAAATAAAATCAATTGGGAAATAATAGGGATTTCAGAAATAAGCAGGAAAACATTATGATTATAGTAAGAGACAGTGGGATACTTATGCATAACTCTTCTGAAAATGGCCAATATGGAGTGGGATTTTTTATATCAAAAACACTAAAAGGAAATATTTTAGAATTTAAAGAAATTAATCACAGTATAGCTCTAGTCAGACTAACTTTTAAGAAGAAAATCCTAAGCAGTGTTCAAGTCTCCAACTGCTGATTCGACAGAAGAAGATAAAAGAATTGCTCAAGATAAAGTTAAGTGGCAGGAATTAATGTCGAACTTCACTACCCAATAGAAGTTGGACCATACTCCCATAAGGGAAGCCCTATAAAGAGCAATTAAATTATTACAATAATAAAAACATCTTTCAACAAGAAAAATTTTATTATTCATTACTGTTATTTAAGTTACAATATTAGGCACTTTACAAATATGTATATATTTTTGTAAATGTTAGTAGTTTTTTTAAACCATTTTTTTTATATTTCCCTTATTAATAAAGGCTTAATTCATTCATTCAATAATTGAATGAAAATTCAACTTATAAGGTCACGAGGATTATCGGAATTGAAGATGTAGCTAGTTTTGAAACTATAGTAGTTAGAGATACATTGAATGCTGTTAAGTGGGATATTTTTGTTGCGGATAAGTGGGATATTTTTATTAAAAAGAAAAATACATTTTTAAAGAACTTTACGTTATTTTTAAACAAAATAGTGCAACGCTTTTTAACATATAACATTATTGTGCTAGGGTTTAATCTCCTAGTATACAAGCATCAACACAGCACAAATGCTGCAAGGTGAATATTATAAATTAAAACTACAACTGAATCATAAGTCAGAGTGAAGTGGAATTAAAAACATTAATTGTCGGTAATAAATTTAGGATTGGGAGAAATGTTGGGGCAGGGAGGAATTTCATATTATTGAAGGCCTGACGATGACATCTATATGAAAAGGCAGTCCATATTCTCTTGTCAACAGGCCCTAATACCACCCTCTATTTTACTCATCGTTATCGCCTCGTCCAATCCATAAATATATATTTTTTTATTTTATTAAGTATATTAAAAATAATAATATTAATAATAAGTATTGATTTACAGAAATTATACAAAAAACATTTGGCACATATTGTATTTGTGATAAAGAAAACTCCCATTGAAGGCATTCCAAGCGTGTTTCCATATTAAAAATAAACCAAAATTACTTTTAACAATAATTATATTTAAAAACTTGTATCTTTATTTTCCCTAATGTGTTAATGAAATTTTTTGCGATGTATACAAGGGGAAGAATGTCCATTGAACATTACTTTAATTAGGATCTCGTTGACTTACTACGCGCTAGAGACGCAGGCAACTCGGGTTCGAATCCCGTCCTGGATAAATCTTTTCTCTTCAAAATAAAAATAATTAAGAATTATAAGAATTCATAAGAATAATAAAAAATAAAATAAATTACAATATAAAATTGACGTTAGTCAACGAGATCCTAATTAAAGTAATGTTCAATGAACATTCTTCCCCTTGTATGCATCACGAAAATTGCGAGAGCACGGGGATATGGGATCGGTGAAGAGAATGGATTTGTCTGGCCGTGTTACGAGCCAGGTTAGCGCAGGTGGCAGTGCGTGGTTCGAACCCAGGCCTCAACAATCTTTTCTTCTCAAAATATAAATAATTATATCTATATACAAGGTGGTTCAGGGTTAAATGGCCAAACTGAAAATTTGACCTAAGGACCTCAAAACAAGAACGTTTTTCATTCAAGATTTCATTGGTACGAATTATTTAAGCATAGTGAATAAATACAACTTATTTTATTTGTTCCAACTACTTTATTTATTAAATGTAAATCATTAACATTCATATTAAATGTTCAAAGTGATTTCCTTGAGCATTCAGACAGGCTCGGCATCTTTCATCAACAGCAGCAGTAGGAGAACGGCACTGGATATGTGTTATTGTTTCAGAAGACTCAATTATCCTTCTCAGTAAAGAATTAAGGTCTTTCACTGGCCTTGCATAGACTTTTTGTTTAATGTCACCCCAAAAAAAAAATCCAGTGGTGTAAGGTCCGGAGAGCGAGCAAGCCAAGCTACTGATGGTTCTAATCCTGCACGGCCAATCCATTGATTAGGATAATTAGCATTTAGCCATTGTCGTATAAATCTTTCGTAATGTGCAGGACAACCATCTAATTGAAATCACATGTTCCTTCTCAGTTGTAGTGGAATATCTTCAACTAAATCGTGGTAATCATTATTAAGAAATTCCAAAAATGTGTCCGCATTGAGACGAGGTGGTAAGAAATGCGGGTCTATTAAAATATTGTCTATTATCCCGAACCGCACATTGCACTGAAACTCGTATTGAAAACGATGTTGACGAATTACATGGGGATTTTCATGCAACTAGAGATGATTATTTTTCTGATTGAAGATACCTCTTCTTGTGAAGAGGTATCTTCATCTGTCCATAAAATGTCTCCTGAAAAGTGTGGATTGTGATCAGCTTGATTTAAATACCAATCTGAAAAATTTCTTCTTTGCCGTAAATCTTGCGGTAATAAATTTTGTACCCGTTGATAATGGTATGGGTGACGTCCATCTGCAATGAGAGTTCTCCATTCTGTAGTTGGCGTAACATTTAATTCTGCTCCAGCTCTTCTTACACTGGCGGATGGATTATCATTAAAATATTGTAATACGGTCGCACTCCTTTCTTCATATCGTAAAGGGGCTAAAATACCATCAGCATGTGGTACGACAGCAAATGTACCAGTTTCTCTTTTTGTTGACGTTGAAACGTTAAAGGTAGCCTTACTAGGTAATCTTCTTTTTGGAAATCGCATGGAATATTCACGACGGGCAGCATTGGCATTGCCATTACAAAAACCGTACACAAACACCATAGCGCTATATTCAGCATTAGTATAAATGGAAGGCATAATGAGCACTCTGCGAAAGCCTCAAACTGATAAATGTTATTGATAGTTCTATTCTTATTATTATTTGTTATTGATGTTCTATTCCAAACAGTATTAATCCTAAAGTCCATAGTTTATGTACAGTTAGGGAGACAAGGTTATATTAGTATTCTATCTAAATTTATTTCCTAAACAAAGCGTTTGCAAACATGCCTTCGTACGAAATATTTGTTTCTTGTTTTAAGGTCCTTCGTTCATATTTTCAGTCTGGTCATTGCTGCTGTTGAAAAAAAGATGCCGAGCCTGCCTGAATGCTCAAGGAAATCACTTTGAACATTTAATATGAATGTTAATAGTTTACATTTAATAAATAAAGTAGTTGGAACAAATAAAATAAGTTTTATTTATTTACTATGCCAAAATAATTCGAATGAAATCTTTAGATGCGAATATCTCCTGAACAAAGCGTTTGTGGACATACCTTCATAGGAAAATTTTTTCTTGTTTTGAGGTCCTTTGTTCAAATTTTCAGTTTGGCCATTTAACCCTGAAACACCCTGTATATACTTCTAGGAATAAGACAAAAAAAAAGAGGTAAATTTAGGAAGAAATGACCCGCATGAGAACTGGTTTAATACTGACTATATTGCCATCTTCATCCTCTATATGTAGTATTTACATATTAACACCTGTTTTCAATGGCCACCTTGATATTAGTGACAATGCTATCATCGGTCCTGTCTTAACTTATGTATACATATAAATATGTGTCTGTGTGAGTATACTATTATTATATTATACACGTTACATCCTGTTATTAGACCTACTCGAAGCATTGATGATAACTCGTTCTTCCTGTTTATCCAGTACTTCGTTCACTACAGGCCCTCTTCCTTTCTCCTGTCCATTATGGGCTGTATCTCCTGTCTTCTCTGATATCACTTCCTACTTGTATACTTTGTATCCAAAGACGCTTTTGACCGAGACATTTTCCGAGTCAACTCGGGCCTTTTCCAGAAATATTTTGCTTTGTCTCCTCCAAGGTGTAATAGCCTTGAGCCGCTGTAATTAAATACGCCTCTCTCTGATGTTTGCAGCGAGTTTTTAGAACTTCCATTTGGTGCTTCTCCTTGTCTGTGTGTTTTGGTCCAATAATTTTCCTTATGTTTTCTTTCAATGTTCTTCCTTCCTCTGTGAGGATCTTTTCGAGGTAACCCTTAGTGTGTATCTTCATTGTGTTAATGGAGTTTATCACCTTCTATAATGATCAGTATATATCGTCCCTGCCATCTCCAACTATCGAATGTGAAAATTGGCACATTTGAGGAGAATTAAAAAAAAAACCGTTTCAAGGTTCAGTAAAAATTAGTGCCTACAGTCAAACCAATGACATTCGCTTTAAATTGTTTTTGTGATTGATAGATACTCCTATATGAATTCTATATCAATTATCAATCCTAAAGCAACTGCTATAAGTCAAAAACGAAAACTGTGCTTTTTTCACATTCAATGTTTTGCGATGGCAGGGACGATAGAATCACTTATCACTTTTTCCATGTGTATATATATATATATATATATATATATATATATATATATATATATATATATATATATATATATATATTCATGTCACTAAAAAAATGCAGGGAACAAAGTTAGAAAAACTGATTTTCGCAAAGCTATAAAAATAAGCAATTTACAGTCAAATAATTATATTTTAACGTAAATGTTTTAAAGTTAATTTTATAAAATAATAATAATAACATCATCATCATCTTGAAAAAGTGCTGGTAGCTTCAAAAGTCATTTCATCGAATAGCCTGTTACTAAAAGCACAAGAGAGGTACAGATGAATTTCTTGTTAAGGCAGTATAAAATCGTCTAATTTTCCTTGATTTTTTCCCCGAGGTGCAGACAAAAATTAAAAGAGGAATCTGAGAAAAAATAAAATTATAACTGAACGCCCGATTTGAATAAGTGTTTTATAAGAGCATAATACTTCGATTATTGAAGTTAAAAAACATAATATATCTTAACCGTAACAAGGGTATTCGCTCGATCTCATTCCAGATAGTAATTTAAGCACTCAGACTTGATGTCTTAAATAGATGAAATTCCAGGAAAAAATGTTTTCCTACCACTGAACCCCAGCAAATTAATGAGAAAACTCCTAAGTTTAAGTAGAATGAATATTGTTAGATTTCTGATAAATCTCGACTATGATTTCATGATGAGACGCTTTGAGTAAGTCCATTAGCCTACACGAAGATTTCAGTGAAAGAAAAGGAGAATGAAATGAATATTGAAAAGATATTGTGTCAATTAGTTCTATTAGTATTAATTAGTAGTCAATTACTGCATTCTACTTGCTGTTTAAAGTACTTTATAATAGAATAAATAGCTCGATGAGCAATATTCGAAAGCCATTCAATAGCTCAGAGAGAAAATTATGAAAACAATAATGAACAAGATTATTGAATAGAAATTAATTACAGTAATGTATAATGAATAAATTGATATGTATCCTTCTCTGAATCTGAAAGTAGTTTACACTTGCCGATTACATAGGAAGGAACTTACCCCATTCCCTTATTCCTTCCACTCCAAGTGATGCTATTCAATCAATCTCAATAACCATAACGACTCGTCTTTTCTAGATCACATTTTCAGGTCCATACTGCCCTCCCGGTAATTCTCTTTCCTATAACCTCCTTGATTCCTTATTTCAATCTGTTGGACCGCGCTTCTTTGCTGGAGGGGACTACAACGGTAAACACCAACGATGGGGTTGTCGATCATCCAACTCCTGTGGAAACATCCTTTTTTCTGTCACATCGACCAAGAGTTATCAATCCTGGCACCAGATAACCCCACCTATTGGCCTACATCCATAAAAAAAAACGTCCCGGCATCCTTGACATATTTATCACATCCCAGATTTCCACCAACCAAAATAATATCAGATCCTTGGACGACCTTTCATCAGATCATAGCCCAGTTCTTCTTTTATTGCATTCAAGCTTCCTCTTCCTACATTGATCACAGGACGTGTAAACTGGGACAACTTCTGTTATGAGTTGGAGAACAAACCGGACTTTTCACTTTAGACAACAAAAACATACATTGATATAGCCATAGAAAAACTTACAACATCAATAACAACTAGTTTACATGATAACACCTCGAAACATGAAATTAATAGTTCTCAACCGAATGATTTGCCACAGAATGTTCTTATCTTATTAAGAGAAAAACGAAGAGCCAGATCAAAGTGGCATAGAACTCGGTACCAGCAGACAAATCTATCTATACTAAATTGACTAACCAACTCAAAGCAGAAAATAAGTTAACGGAAAATCTAACGACCAATGACAAAACATTACGGATGACCATCAACAATATCCTTCAGTCATTACTAAATGCAATGACTGGACAAGATCCGACGAAGAAAAAGCACAGTTATTCGGCCAATTCCTTTCTAAAACTTTTCAACCACATCCTGAATCCAATTCCAACTCACCATGGATATATAAAAGCAGAGTTAAATGTTCCTCTTCAAATGACCCTTCCTCCCAAAGCATTCCATCCTTCTTAAATATTATTCACAGATTACCTTCTCGCAAAGCTCCTGAAGACGACCTCATCACGATCCACATCTTAAAACATTCCTAGAAAAGCAATTATTTTCCATTACATTCCTCCCTTACATATATAATATGGTACTCTGCACTACATGTTTTTCTAACCTCTGGAGATTATCCGTCGTAAAAATGATACCTAAACCTAAAAAAAAGAAAACCGGAATACCCTTCCTCTTACCGTCATATCTAATCATATATGAGTAAAATCCTGGAAAAGCTCATCCTGAAATGATTGTACCCTGTCCTGGATAGAAACCACATTATCCCAGACCACCAGATTGGATTCAGAACATCCCACTCCACTATCTAGCGATATCATCGTGTGGTGGATGTTTTTTGAACGTGGATTGTCTTCCTTGATGTTGAACAGGCTTTCGACCGAGTCTGTGCCCCCCCTGCCAGACCGGGGTGCCCCCCGGTTTCTTTACAAACTCCGTAAATTCCTACTTCCTACATACTTCCTGATTATCCAATCCTATGTATCCACCAGGCCATTCACAGTAAATCATAATAATGTCTACTCATCCCTCTTTACTCAATCTGCGGGTGTTCCTCAAAGCAGTATCCTCGGCCCATACCTCTACACAGTTTATACAGCTGACATCGTAACTGATCCTAATATTATCGTTACCACGTATGCGGATGAAACATGTCTATTATCAGTCAACACTGATCCAGATATCGCATCCCGTACTGTTCAATCCCATATCCCTGACATTGAAAAATGGTGTCAAAACTGGAGGATTAAAATAAATCCCCACAAATCCCATCAAATCACCTTTACCCTCTGTCGTAAACTAACGACTTCTAGTCCTCCAACCTACCAACCTACCAATCTAGCAACCTCTTCAATTCCTGATAATCCTCCGAGGCGCCTGAAAAGAAGATGGCCACGTAACCTCCTAAGTAATACTACTGGGTAATTTTTCTACTTGTCTTTATTCATGTCGATATGTACCATTCGTTCTATTTTCTTCTATTTAGTATAATACAGTTGGAAGTTTCACTAAAAAAAAAAGAAAAGTTAAGTTTTGAGTGCGGAACTCAATCCCTCCTATCATCCGAAATGGTGAATATCCTCATTTTAATCCTTGCTTATCAAAAGTGCTCTCTAAGCATGTTATCTTTTGCTTAAATTAATCAATATTGAATAATCGATTTTGTTGTTAGTCTTTTCTTTTTGTAAACAAGATATGCATTGTGTAAATTAATTATTGTATTCTAGCTCATTTATTTATTGGCTGTTACTAATTTATTTATCCTCTTCAGTTGTTCAGTATTTTTTCATATCTACTTTGTTTGGCCAGATAGATATAATGTTTCTGTTTCTGTTCATATTTGTTATTCTTAGTAGAATTAGTCCCAGAATAAAGTTACTTTTCTACTCTATTGTATTATCAGTCTATAGAACAATACTGAATAGTAATAATAATAGAAATCTAGAAATAAAATTGCAGAATATAAAAAAAAAAAATATCAAACAGATAAAGAACCACCCACATACTTGTTCAGATGTATAGGATAATTTCAATGTTTAAGCTGTAGAGACAATTTGTATACAACGGTTATTATTTATTGATCTACCTAAACAAAACCTACACCACCACGTCCTCTAAACCCCAGTAAACAACAAACAAAACAAAAAAAACACTACTATATAACACCAATGAAGGAATTTAGGTGCTTTACATGGTCAAGAGACTTCACTGTTACAACCTAGTACTTTTATATTATATAATATATCGATATATATATATGGTATCTATTGATGAAATAGACGGATTATTGTCGCAATCCAACAACGATGAATGGAGGTGAATTTGTCGAGATCACGCTCAACCACAAGTCCCTAATTAAGGGTTACCACGTTTTAGAGGCTGGGCGAGCCCCAGAAAGGTCTGAATATCCCACAGGATCGATCCAGGGTTCTTAATTAAATAAATTATTTATCTGCCAAAGTCGATTCCAGACCTGGAGCCTACAGCTCAGTCACTCAGCACTCTACACACTCACCTATCTACTTCAATAAAAACTTGAAATGGATTTTTATCAAACATTTTTATTTAAAAATGGACTTTATCAAAAATCTACAGGAGTTGATGGCTCTAGGGTTTTACGCCTCTAAGTAACATCAAACAAACAATAAAACCTGAACAAAAAATAAAAATATCATTATCATGAACAAAAAATGGAAATATCATTATAATGAAACTAACCTTTAAGAAATAAAAGCATTCAGTTTTCTGTCACAATGTGCCAAATGGCATTAGTTTATCAACTCATCCAAATGTTTTCAAAACCGAAAAAATACTTAGCTATTTTGTGTAACCTACGTCTAGTTAGCATTATGAATATTTTAACACATATTTTGAATAAAAATTTGGTTCCTACTCTCTGAATTTTTAAATTCGAATAAGGATTTAAGGAACTAGTATATGTCCTCCAAAAACAATGAATTCCAAAAGGGACCTAGCCCGAAAGAACCAGAGAAGGAATTAAAGCAATTGGTATTCTCAATTCAGTACTGTGGAGTAATCACATATTAAAAACCTACAAAAAAATAATGATTTTACATGCTATCATAATGGCTATAATGTTATTTTATGTTATTGGCTGGGAAAAATGGAAACTGGGAAAGAGAAGCAAGTCAAGTCATGGAGATGGACTTCTGGATAACACCAGCCGGAATATCTAGGCGTGATAGCATACCCAATTCAGTAGTCCGACAATACCACTCTCGAAAAAATCACTTATTAGATAAGAGTGGTTTAGAAACCTACTCAGGATGGAAGATAATAGAATACTAAAAATGGCCATGCATTAAGGAAGGAAGAAGAAGAAGACGGCCAACCAAAGTTAAGATCCTTTGAACCAAGTTAAGATATTCATAGCACGGTCTTAATGAAGAAGTTATTTAAGACAGGAAAACCTGGAAAAAAATATTCTAAAATTTGGTTGTAGAAAACATCAACTTTGGGGAAACTCCCAATAAAAAAAAAATACTGACTTGTTATTCGTCATTGCTCGATCTAAGGTTATCATAAAAGATCTGATTTTTAAGGCGAGGCCCATTTTTCAAAGGCAAACCATAAATTTCCTCTTCGAATATGATTTTGATGATATAATACGTTTTTAAGTTTCAGAACTATGCCAGAAATATTATTTTTATGATAACCTCTGTCATGATGAGATTTTTTACCGAAACTTTTCAGAAGCTTGCACAAAATAAGTTTTGGCAAAGAATGTTTTTAAAGTAACAGGTTTGAACATAGAACTCTCTCCCTCGATTAACATCATCGCAACTCTCATACCAATTGTTTATTTAAAAAAAAAAAAAACTGGAGGCGCCGGGCATCGATCCCGGTACCTCTCGCATGCTAAGCGAGCGCTCTACCATCTGAGCTACGCCCCCTGATGTTTGGTTCAAAAGAGATACGGACATTCAGGACAATTTGGCAATGCACTGGACCTGTTGGATGTAGAGCAACTGGGTCAGGCGGCGCTGGCGGTCCGGAAACCTGCAACACATGGAACGGTTCAATCGAAATGTCAGCTGTCTCTACCTCTCCTAGTCGTGGTTCTTTCATTATATGAAAGAGGTACTTTCATATAATGAAAGTAGACATTATATGTCTAGAACTTTATCTATCTTTGACAACGCTCTGGCCCTTGAAGAACCCTGGTCTCCTCAACAATTCTCCTTCGCTGCAGGATCCTCAACAGAGCGATCCCCTGCAGCTCTTCACCATCTTCTCACTCCCAGAAGCTTAAGTCAGCCTCGACATCTTCAAGCTACCGTATTCTGGGTCTACCTCATCTTCTACTACCGTCCGGGGGTCACTCCATTATCATCATTCCCTGATCAATTCGGAAATCTGACTAAATGCCATACTATTTCTAATAAACAGGAAGGAGACCTTGTGCCAATGGGGTTCTATTGAATGTACGCAAATTGAATCTTTGCAGATCAAAGAATAAAATTGAAAGGCCGTGTAGAAACCTAGGGATAGACCGCTATGACAGGTAATTAAATTCAGTTTTCATTCAGCTTAAATCTTATAAGCTATTTCGCACAATTTAGTATTAAAAATGGTAAAAATAATAAATTAAACAACCCTGTACAACTAGAAAGATAAAGTAATGAAATCGAAAATTTATTTATTTCTGATTCTGAATCATTTAGTAGTAGCCAGGTTTTAAATGTAGCAGGAAATATACACTAAATAGTTGTTTGGAACAAAAGTATTTGTAAGGCATTAATTTTAATGATACAGTTACAAGTGGGAATGAGTAATTTAAATATTTTGGTTCTCGCGTATTCATTCCTTACAATTCAAAATTCTTCATAAAATCCTCACTGATCCTTAATTTGTTACGAACTTAATTCCAACTCCAACCCACTAGTTTCAAACCTATCTATCACTTGAACTTGCGATAATACTTCGATGCGTCTGAAAAGAAGATGGCCTCGTGACCTTCAATGTTGAATTTGTTATTTGAATACTGCCACTGGGTTTTCGATTTGCCTTTATCAATGCCATTATTAGCAGAGCGGGGTAGATCAGTTGTAGAGCGCTGAGTTAAATAATATATGTGCAGAAAATATATTTAGTTTGTTAACAACCGAGGATGGTTCCTGAGGGATCTGAAGAAACTACAAGGGATTCATCCAGCCTCTATGAATTGGATACACTTAATTGGGGGGAAACCTGGCGTTAGAGCATGATCTAGGGGAAACCACCTCTCTGTACAACCGTTATTCTAAAATATCTCTAGCATATACTGAAAAAAACTCTTCATGGGTTGCAGTGGTGCAGATTTGTTTCTGTTTTTAGTTATCGAAATAGAAGTTCGGTCTTTACATCGACCGATGAACGATGATTTGAATGTTTATTATATAACATTAAACCAAAGCCTGACCTTCATTTATAGCACAAAAAACAGGGGCTCACTCAACCTCTTTAAAGTGGACACCCTTAATTAGGGAAAAACATGTTGTTTGAGCATGATGTAGGGAAATCCCCTCTCTGTATAACCATATGTACCACGTACTGAACACAAAACCTTTCATGGGATGTAGTGGTCGAATTTGTTTTCATTATACTTACATTCATTATACGTGCTTTTATTATATAATAAATAGTGAATTTCAGCTGATAAATGTGAAAGATAATGCAAATCAACTACCCGGCAATAATTCAATATATTTTTTACACTACAACTTTTTGAATTCACTATACGTATGTATGCTATTGATATTGATCAATTACTTTCCTGCAATGTCATTTAATAATTTAAGGATCAAGAGTACTCGACTAAAAAAGGGAAGGATTTGCATTCATTTTAATCAAATAAAAAAATAAAATAAATGATATAAAAAAAATTTTGAAGTGGTAGAGGATGCATCGAATGGCAACTAGCCCCGAACAATGAGAGGACCGGGAAGGGAATTAGTGAGCGCCAGGCCTGAATTAGTTCCTCCCGGAGGATGAACGCTTCACGCTCCAGAGCCCCGTTGACTGACAATAAATCTTTTGTTTGCCCCCCCCCCCCGTCGCTAATTCTCACTATTCTTCTATTTCTACCAATTTCCTCCTCAGGCGGGACAATTGACTTTCCCAATCCAATCGCTCTCTCCTACCGGTTTTCCTTAAGCTCTCCATCAGCCAAGGACTATGAATAATCTAAATGTTATTGATTGAAATAGAAGCGTTTCCTCTTTCGGTTGTAATGTTAATTAATAGTTCAATTGAAAATAAATTGGAATCGATTTTGAAACTGCCATATAGATATTGGATCGTTTCATATGAAGACTATAGGGGAAAACGAGATAACTAACTTTTCTTAAGTATTCAAGAGAAAAAATTAGCCTCTAACTCTGTCAGTATTTTTATCATCATTGTTATTGGTACAGTCAGATGTATGAATGTTGCTGTTCTGTCAATCTTATATTCAGTAGGATGTTTGAGATCCCCGAAGCCATGTTGCATCGTTCTCCCATAATCCCCTGTACGGACATAATCCTTCAGCCGTTTGAAATCATTTTTAACATCGGTTTAGCAAATCTTGTTTGCCGTTGAAAAAGTCTATCAGAAACTACTGTTACCAATTTTGGGGAAAAAATCGAGTTACCTCGTTTTCCCCTATAGTTTTCATTTGTAATGTTTGTTTTTATTGATTCTAAAATTGTAAGTGGAATTGATTATTGTTGTTTACTATTTTAATATTTACAGGTTGTAATGAGAGGGTGTACAATTGGACGAACATTGGTTAGTATGCCATCAAATATGAACATGGGAACACGCGATTTTCATGTATTTATTTATTATTTTACGAGTTTATACTTGTAAACTGGGCAGCCCAAGCTGAAAGAAACGTTACCACCGTGTTCGAGGAACTCAGGTTAATTCATAAATAAATCATTTCTCCTTTCTACCCAGAGGTGAAACCATCAAACCCATAAGTTACTGCAGATATAGTGACAAAATGCAATACAAAAAACAACCTGCATTGGTTACTCCAAAGAAACTTTAGTATTACAGGACAGACAGTGAAGAAACTAAACGAGCTGGATTACGAAGTCTTACCACACCCACCTTATTCGCCAGGCTCATCTCCAAAATCCTTAAGGATAACTTTATTGAAGTTATATCCACTTTAAAAACTTATTTCCAGAGTTTGTTGCACAACAAAACTCCAACTTTTTCAGTTCTCGGATTAAAAATATGATAAGACGTTGGTAAAAATGTATAGATAATGAGTGTAAATATTTTGAACAATAATGTTTTGGTTTCATGTAGTTGTTTTAATAAATAGCATTTCCCTTGAAAACGGATATTTCATTTGAAGCGACCTATTAGTATGCAAATTTATTTTTTTTTAATTTATTAAAAATTGTTTATAAGTATAAGAATGACTCTTTAAGAAGCAAGGTTACCGCTTGAAATCGATGATTTTAAGAAATAAGTTACTAATTATAAGATTACTTTAACATTATGCAAACAACTGTTAACAAGTCACATCTGAACTCTCACGTCCATATTTATTCATAAAAATAAAAAATATGGCCATTATATTGGTTATTATTGAATGAAAAAAAATTAATTGGAGGCGCCGGGCATCGATCCCGGTACCTCTCGCATGCTAAGCGAGCGCTCTACCATCTGAGCTACGCCCCCTCCTGTTTGGTTTAAAAGAGATATTGGCATTTAGCACGGTTTGGCAATGCACCGGACCTGATCGAATGAAGATAGGGCAACTAGCTCAACCGGCGCTGGCGGTTCGGAAACCCGCAAAACATGGAATGGTGCAACCGAAGTATCCTTCTTTCCTTTTGCTCGTCTTGGTAGTTTCATTGACATCATTGAAGATCTCACTTCCGTTAATATTCACATGGATTGACATTATGTGTGGGACCTCTAAGCAAACTTTATATTTTAAGACAGAAGTTCTACTTGGAGCTCTTCTAGTAGCAAGATCCGGAGAGAGGAAGTGGGCCTTACATAATTTAAGATTGGGGATTCATCACTGACTCACCTTCAACTAATTATTAAAGAAATAACACATAAAATATTGCAATAGTATTCTAACGAAAGACTAATTTTTTTAGCCATGTCCGTTCTACAGCACTCGATTGGATTCTGATTTTGAGTTCAACAAAAAAGCTCTCTTTTTCCAGGCCACCTCTTAGTCGAGGGAAATTTCCTATCCAAATCCTTCGACACCTTTATAACAAGATTCATCATCAAAACTATTTTTGTATGTTATATATATGTTTGATCTACAAGAGGATTATGTTTTATATTCATTTATAGTAGGAATATATAATAAATAGTGGGGAATTGCGTGATACGGGGCAAGTGTGTCTTTTCCTTTTTATGAAGCATCTAATGCAACTCGGCTACGTCAGTGCGTATGTGATAAACCGATCATAGTTAAAATATTTGAGTAAAGTGCGTTTCTCATATAATTTAGCAGTCAAATATATGATTGAATTGTAATACTTACTTAACTATATAGGCGTTTATGGTCAGATCAGAGTTACAAGTCTCCCTATCCATCCAGTCATCTTCCTGGAGTCCTCGAACAGCCATCTCCTCCTGGACTCCCTCCTTCTACCTGCTTCTGGGCTGTCCGCGTCGTCTCCTCCCAGGTGGAACCCAATCCAGAACTCGGTTTTTCCAACATTCAGACGCCATTCTCTTCAAATGACCGTACCATCTAAGGCGGCTTGCACCGATCTTTTCATTTGTAGATATAACCACATCCATCCTCTGTCGAATTACTTCGTTTCTTACTTTATCCAGCCTAGTGACACGGAGAGACCTCCTTCAGAAGATTTGTAAGAAAAATATTAAATAATATCCAAAACTCGGATAGTTGTCGGCACCTACTTTGAGGTGATGGAGGATCTTATGTACATTGTTGCCAAGTGGCGTTTGATGACAATTAATTTAATTTTTTTAAATTTTTTCCTGACGCACCAGACGACATTGACATCTGTTATGAAGTCTGGTTTTTCTCACAATAAAAAGACAATCAATGGCAAACAAGTGCAAAAAGAAATATCTACAGAGAAAATTTCGGAGGAAAAGGGGAAAATTCCTTGCTTTTATTGTAATGAACTATTCGCGGATTCACGTCAAGACGAATGGATTACGTGTGTTCAGTGTGGACAGTGGATGCATGAAGATTGCACGGACAACAAAAAAGGGTAAAACGACTTTTTTTGCGACATATACCTACCGTGAAACTTTGTTAAAATGTTTTATTTTACTTTTTTAATTAGTGATTACAGATTCAATTTATGACAAGACATGAATTACATGCATGATTATTAAACTAAATCGGGGTTGTACGATTAATAAAAAATCTGAATAGTTGGGTATCGAGAGATGGAATAGATTTCAGCAGAACGAACGATTATATATGCTAATTTTCATATATATTTCTGTGCTTGGTATTATGCCTATATATCGCTAACGTCTTGGCCTCCTCAGTGATTTTACTTCACACAGACCTATCTTTGGTTGCCCTTATCCATCTCTCGACACCCAACTTCGATCTTTTTTAGCCAACGAGCTCTGCTGCTTCTTCTTCATTATATGCCAAGATTATAAGCTCCATTCTTTGGTCATGTTCCAGCCGCCTTTCTCTGGCCTTCTTTATGGTACAGACAATATCCGTTATCTCATAGAGGCCTCTTATTTGCTTATTGGTGTTTATGCTATGCGGTATTACGCACCAAATGATAAAAAGTAACACTTAATGGTCAACGCAGATTTTTGTCTGATTAAGGAACACTTTTTGAGCTCCTGGTTTATACAGTTAAATATTCAACCAAGGAATAGAACATTCCTCTATTCC
Organism: Arma custos; assembly: GCA_037127475.1. Classification (NCBI taxonomy): domain Eukaryota; kingdom Metazoa; phylum Arthropoda; class Insecta; order Hemiptera; family Pentatomidae; genus Arma; species Arma custos. The sequence continues at coordinate 61,152,860 of CM073759.1, read as the reverse complement.
TGAGTCGGTATTGTTGACGGCAGACTATACCGAGAAAAGCTTTCTATGGTAGGCGTACAAACATCGTCGTTAAGAGAAAAGATATGCCCAGTGCCGGGATTCGAACCCGGGTCTCCCATGTTTCCGTCATGGTACTCTTCCGACTGAGCCATCCTAGTTCGAATCTCGTTCAGAAAAATCCATTCTCTTCATTAATCCCATTTACCTGTGTTCTCGCAATTTGCGATGTATACAAGGGGAAGAATGTATATAATCAGGTAATGACCGAACTAATAAATGTAGATACTCCTGAATCAGATGACTGCAGACATACTATAATTAGATCCAATGTTATGATACCACCGGATACAACTGAGGACTTACTAATAGAGGACCATGAAATTTCGTGCGCAATCAAATCATTAAAAACAAAAAAACTCCGGGTTACGACGGGATTACTCCTATAATTTTTCAAAAAGTCTTTGAATTTGTACCAAATTTAATACTACATTGATACAAATTGCTCTTCAGAAGAAACGAATTTCCAGACAACTGGAAAATTGGTTTATTAGTTTTAGTCCCGAAACCCTCTAGCACTAAGCTTAGACCAATCAGTATGCTTCCGATGAGCGAAATCACCGAGAAAATCGTTACAAACTGGCTGATTAATTTTCTTGTTAAAAACAAAACTTTAAGGGGAAGAATGTTTATTGAACATTACTTTAATTAGGATCTTATTGACTTACGTCATTATATGTAATTTATTTTATTTTGTTTTTTTATTAATTGTTATAATTTTTAAATATTTTTATTTTATGAGAAAGAATATGTCCAGGGCCGGGATTCGAACCCGGTAGAGAACCACAACGGAAACGTGAGAGACCCGGGTTCGAATCCCGGCACTGGACATATCTTTTCTCTTAAAAATAAAAATATCTTTTTGTTTATATGACTAGAGCGCATTTTAGATTTAATAGTTTGAGTAGTTTCCCTTGTAAGTAGACAGTGCTATGTCATCTAGCGTGGTTAATTGCTGCTTTCGCTCGGTTGTTTTCAACGAGAAATTTTAATGATGAAGTGACTTGCACGCCATTAGAGGAGAGTCGTACTAATATTAATTCTGAGCGCTCTTGAAATTATGAATTAATAATCATTATATTTGTAATAATATTCATAAGCAACTTTGTACAAAACAAATCGTCTATATAAAAAATATTTCATACTAGGAGCTAGAAGCAATGTTAGTTGTTTGAATAAATGGTTGAAAATAACAAAAATAATAATAGAATAAAATGAAAAGGGCTAACAGCATGCTAATAAAGATATTAACATTTATTATTAAAATTTCTCTACTACTAATAAAGAATGAATTAATTGAATATTGGGAAGACATAGGTTTCCAATACTTAATTGTTTAATATTGGTGCCATGGTATGATCTGTTGAGTCAAAACAATCGGTCCCAAATTTGGCGGTTTCAACTAAGACTATACACATGTTCCGTCACATCAAAAATCTGTAAAACATAAATAAAAATGTTTCCTACATTGAGAATAATACATAACGAGAGTGTATAATTTCCGGTATTTATAAAAAATGTATAGGAAGTAAGGAGATCAATTAGTCTATTTTGTTTATTTTCTTAAAGGACAACTCGCAACTAAAATAATGTAATGCGTCAGTCCAAGTGAAGTGGTCCAATAAAAATCACTTGACCGTTTTTAAATATTTTGATTTCTCAGTATGTGAAAACCCTATTATTGATAAGTTCAAATCCGTTCAAAGAAAAAACTGTTCGATGCTTCAAATTGGAGACTTAAGCGTTAATTCGAATATCTCTGCACTGGGCCCTTATAACATTTTAATTGACATGTTTCACCGAATAATGAATTATCTCGCTTAATACCAAAAAAACCATATAATAATAATAAAAATATTTATTTAAGAAATCATAAAAATGCCATTTGGCACATATTGTATTTTTTGTTTTCTTCGGAAAACCTCCCCTAAGGGATTCTCTTGAAAGCGTGTATGGAGAAATCTCCCATTGAAGGCACTCCTAGTAGTGGTTCATCTCACTATAGCAGATCCCTGCTCCAGAGACGTTTCAGTCTCCTTTTCGGATTATGTGGTAATGTGTCTGTCAGTAATGTTTGTACCAGTAAGTTTGGATGTCCAGCAAGTGAGTCATGAAATTTTTTGCAGTTGTTCTTGATTGTGTCAGTCACGAGTGGTATATTGAGATCTTTGTGAAATGTTTTATTAGTAATGTAAAGGGACTATGTGTATTATAACGAAGGAATTTCGATTGAAAAATTTGAATGGTCTGTATGTGGGATTTTTTGCATGACCCCCACACTTGCGAGGTGGGACATTTAGTAGGTCCATATTGGTTTAATTAGCATGTTGTATATTATAATTTTGTTTGTTAGTGATAGTTTATTGTTGTGGTGAAGTAGTCGTCTTAGAAGTGAGAGTCGGTGATTCATTTTTTTCTTCAAATTAATTACGTGTGATTTCCAAGTCAGTCTTCTGTCCATGATAAGGCCCAAGTATTTTGTCTGTGTTTGTCTGGGCAATGGTGTTTTGTAAAGTGTTAGCGCGGGGCAATCTGAATGTCTAAGTGTAAATGTTACTAGGTTTGATTTCGGTATGTTAATTTTTATACGCCACTTATGGAGCCAATTTTCTAATGAATTTAAGTGTGTCTGCAGGTTCTGAGAAGCTATATTGGGGTTAGTACTGGTCGAAAGTTTGACAGTATCGTCCGCATATGTAGCAAGTAGTGTTTCTGGTGTCTGTGGGATGTCGTAGGTGTACAGAACTGGACCTAAAATACTACCCTGCGCTACTCCTGCATTAATTCGACAATAGTCGGAATGTTTACCATCCTGATTAACAATAAAGAACCTGTCTTCTAGATATGATTTTATGAGCAGATAATATGCCTGCGGTAGAACTAATTTTAGTTTGTACAGGAGACCATCGTGCCAAACTTTATCGAAAGCTTGTGAAACGTCCAAGAACGCTGCTGTGCAATATTCCTTCTTTTCTAGTGCTACGGCAATTCTATCAACCACTCTATGACATTGTTGTGTTGTAGAATGTGCAGGCCTGAACCCGAATTGGTGGTTAGGAATTAAATTATTTATTTCTAATAATGGATAAAGCCGCTTAAACAACAGTTTTTCAAATATTTTAGAAAATAGTGGTAAAAGACTAATAGGTCTGAAGGACGTAACTAGGTTTAATGATTTGTTTGGCTTCGGGATCATTTTTACTACTGAAAATTTCCATACCAAAGGAAAATAAGTAAGTCGAAGAATAGAACTGTAGATAGCTGTCAGAAAAATTAAGCCTTTCCTAGGAAGAAGTGTAGAATTTTAGGTGTAATAAGATCATAACCAGTTGATTTTCTGCGCGGTAATTTGTGTATACAAAATTTAACATCTGAAGGATTGATTGGTGGGGATGGTAAAGACAGAGGAAGTGGAGAAGTCAGAATTCGTTGAACGTCAGTGGGCCAAGTAGGTCGTCGTGTGGTTGAAATACGTCTGTGAGATGAGAGGCAAATAAGTCTGCTTTTTCTTTATCACTTCTGGCCCATGAGTTGTCAGATTTACGGAGGGGCGTCTTTGTATTATGGTAATGCAGAATCTTTCTAGTTTGTTCCCATAGAATATTATTACTTGTCTGTAAGTTAGTCAGAGGAGTGTTTTAGATGTCATTTTTGTATTGCTGTACTCGTTTTCTTAATTTATTAGACTGATGGTTCCGTAGTTGTTTGTCACTACGATATCGAGATGTTTTCCATTGGTTCAGTGCACGTCGCTTTTCAATAATAAGGGACCTTATGTCGGGTGGTAAGTATTGTTTATGTCTGAATGTCTCATGCCTGTGAGATGATTGCCAAGCGGCAGTTTGTACAGTCTTTGTAAGCGTCTCAACAGCGTTGTCAATGTCATCTGCAGTCTTCAAGCTTGTATTAAGGTTAATTTTGTCATTTATTATACGATGAAATTCACAAATTACTATGGGTCCAGGAGTTAACATCAGTATATGATTTGTAGTGAGTACTTGTCTTGAGAGAGATAGAACGATTGGGGAATGGTCAGATGAAAGATCGTTATCAACACTTATGTGGTGATGTAGAGTGCTCAGATTAGAAGTGATAAAGAATTCAAGTAGTTCTGGTTGTCGGTTTGTGTCTGTTGGCCATGTCGGTTGAGATGGTAGAAGACAGTCATAATGAAGGTCCAAACAGGTATTAAAAAGAGCATTTCCTCTGGAATTTTGTGTTCTGTTGCCAAATCGGGGATGTTTGGCGTTGAAATCACCTCCGCATAAAAATTTGGGTTCTAAAGTGGAGAATATGTTGGTAAACATCTCCTTGGAAACTCGTAGCCTAGGGGGGCAACATGCGCTAGCTTTGGAAATACTGCAGTGATTAATTTCAACTGAAATCGCAGTTAATTGAATTTCGGGTAAGGCCGTCATTTGTAAAGGATGGTGATACAATGTACGTTTCACAATTACCGCAGAGCCACCACGGGCAGCACCGCTTGGATGGTCAGTACGGTATGCGACATATTCCTGTAAGTAAAATTTTATATTCTGAGAAAAATGGGTTTCGGTAAGTAGTGCTATGTCGATGTCATGTTCAGGTAAGTATATCTCAAGTTCGTTTCTTCGATGTAGGGCTCCATTTGAATTCCAAAGAAGGAGTTTTAAAGATTGGTTTAAAGTGGAATTACGGACAGGCATTAGGAATGAATTTAGTAACAAGCGTGGCAAGTAATGTGAGGAGAGGGTTTATCATCGATTTAAAAATGAATTGAGATATATTGATATGTCTGGAGTACTAGATTGTGGATGTGGTATTGGGTATTTAGGAACTGCGTTAGAAGGTGGAGGGTAATGATATTGTGGGTAACGTGGTATTGAAGGATGAGAGGTTATATTCATAATTTGAGGAGTTGTATTTTGATGAGTTCTATATTCGGGCGTTTTGTACTGAGGTGTTGTAAATTGGGCCATTGTGTGTTGAGGTGTTGTGTATTGAAATGTTGTGTGTTGTGGTATTGTGTATTGAGATGTTGTGTGTTGTGGTGTTTTGTACTCAAATATTGTGTTAGTAAATGAAGCCTGTGGTTGTTGCGGGATAGTAGTTGGGTTAGTAAGGCGGTCACGGTCCGTCTCTAGGGGCAGGGGATCTGTTAAATCACGACGTGAAGTTACCTGTCTTCGGACGTGCAGTCTTCTTCTTTGAAGTTCGAGATGAACTGTGCATCCTCTATAATTCGCTGGATGATCTTCGCCGCACAGCGCGCAGGTTGGCGGCTCTTCACGCGGTTTCTGGCATCTGTCACTAGGATGATCTTGGCCACACTTCACGCATCTTGGTTGGTGTCGGCAGAATGCTCTGGTATGTCCATATTCCTGGCACCTCATACATTGAACAATGTCCCTTCTTTTATGAGGTTCCTCAATTTTTACTTTAGTATAAGCTAAATGGCTTATAATGAAGACTTTTTTGTCAAACAGACAGCATTGTTTAGAGGTGTCTCAATATCCACGAAGAAGAGTGGAAGGAGTTCTTTCGACCTTGGGTAAATTACATTATTGATAAGGCGAACAGTGAATCCTTTCCTCTCAATTTTTTCCTCAGATCATATTTAATCATATCATGAGATGTGGACTAATGAAGATTTCTGATGACAAACCGGAAGGCTTTTTCTTCTTTAGGTTGAAATGTGTGAAAAGAAAAGTTTTTCGATTCTAAATATTTTATGCAGGCTCTATATGCATCACTGGCTTTAGGTTTTAATGTGATCACTTCATTATTGGAAAAACATTCAAAATTATTGTCCCCTTAAAGAGCTAATAAGTCTGTGAGTAGTTAGAAACGACGGATTGTGCTAACGGGGTCAGTAGCTAAAGGTCATTGTAGGGCGGGGGGGTGATTACTGAAGGCGGGAGGGGGTGACCTTGGGCTAGTGACTGGTGTTTGTGTGCACAATGTGGCAACACTGTAAGGAATTTATTAGATCTGGCAACGTCGCATTTGTTTACATTGGTGGGGGTGATTGAACTATAACGGTTCATCAGGAGGTCGTTTCATTCATGGAGTGGTTTGAACTTGGATGACGTTGACTTCGGCTGGACTGGTCTTATGGCCTATATTTGTTTACTTCCGCGTTGACGCGGCCGGTTTCCTCGGTAAGAGAACCTTGAGGACCTGTGGTTTATAATTTATCATCGGTAGTTAACCTGTTAATCAGCTGTGCAGTCGTCGACATACTCGTTTGTTTATGTGTTCTTGACATGAATCAAGTTTTATTTTCGACCTTACGTGAGTTACGTCACGCCTCGCTTAGTTCGAATGCTAATGTGCCTTGAACTTGAAATGTCCCAGGTGGTATTTTAAATTACTGCAGGTGCAAGACGGCCAGACAAAAAAATAAGAAAAGTAAGTATTTCTCACGGTTAGATAACTTTTCTTGATTTATTGGTTATTAAAAGAAAATAATGGCGTTGTCTGTGGTATTAATGTGCTCTCAGCTTGGTATTTTAAATTACTGCAGGTGCAAGACGACCAGGCATAAAAATAAGAAAAGTAAGTTTTTCTCACGGATAGATAACTATTCTTGATTTATTGGTTATTAAAAGAAATCAATAGCGTTATCTGTGGTATTAATGTGCGCTCAGCTTAAAATGTTCCAGGTATCATTTAAATTACTACAAGTGCGAAACGATCAGAGCAAATAAGAAAAGTAAGTTTTTCTCACGGATGGCTATTAATCTAAAAACAAACAAAAATTTAAAATCCAAGTACATGTCATCAGCAGCGAGAATGTGATATTCATCGATACGAGGTAATTGTCACTATAAATATCGCCATTTTTTTGCTTAGATCTATGTCTTTTTCTGAATACGTCTAGAGCGAATAAAATAATTAATTGCAACGCTTCTCTCCTCCTCCTCTACCCCTCTCTATAAATGGTATATAAGAGGTACTCTTATGAGCTTTAAAACATTCTTTACTTCTACTCTTCGCTCAACCTCAGAGCACCAACCTTGCTTAAAAGTAAGTCAGTATAACTATCTATATATCAGTATAACTATTAGTATGAACTAATCCTAGCATAGTGATAGCAATCTTATGGTTATAAATATGACAGATGTCATTATTATTAAAAAAATTGAACGGCCTTACAGCCTATAAGACAATAGGATAATTAGAAGAGGGAGCGGTATATAAAATACTTAAACTCAATTTAAAAAATACTGAATACGGCCAATCACTGCAGGCCATCATAGAGGGAGAGGAAGGAGAACTCATCCGAACCTTTCTTCCAAAGAGGTACCGCGAATGTTTCACCGATGAGGAGATAGAGCAGTATGACGGTGAGTTTTCATATCATTAATTGTTATTGCGATCAATGTTATTAATACTTAATTTTCAGAATAAAAAAGTAAGATTTTTTTATTTTTAGGATTATTGAAGATGAAATACGGAGGGAAGTGCAAAAATACATACATCATAAGTTTTAGTAAATAAGAAAAGCGTGAATATCGGCCTAGGGGAAGTATCTGTGTCATAAGGTATGGATGTTTTATGTACAAAATGTGGGCTCTTATTACAAAATTTAAGTTCTCATATATGTAAATGGGAATTTCATTCGTGCACAAATTGCAGTCGCGAATTTAAATCAAATTTTAGCTGTTCACGACATAAAATTGTATGTGAGAAAAAAAAGCGCATCAGTTCCCTTCAAGCGTTCGTGGGCCACAGTAGCCAATCGTTAGCAATGGAAAATTTCCAAACTCCTGCTGGGTCATCTTTGAAACAATCTCAACTTCATTTACCATTTAAAAAACGGACACATTCAAACATACCATCTTTCTCCAGTGTTAATAGTGCAGAAAAAGGAATTAGTTCTCCTAAGAAATATAAACTTTATCATAAGGAACAACTCAGTAGCTTAATCACGTATGAACAAGGCATTAAAAAGGCTGCATTTGGTAATACAGTTTTAGATTTTTATATTGAAAATCGGGATAAAAACATAATTCCGAAAACATTTTTAGAAGTAAACAAAGAAAAATTGATTAAGATTTTAAAATCATATTTGGCTCAATGGAATATATTTAAAGTTAATCTACAGTTAGACTGTACATATAAAAAAATAAGTCAAAATAATGAGGAAAAGTCCGATATGAATTCTAAGACTAGTCAGCAAGTTATAGATTCTTCAACCGATTTGGACGAATATATTAGAGAATCATTCGAAAAAATAGTCTTGGAATTAGATTCTTTTGAAGCTAAAGGTTCTGGTTGGACATTTGTATCATGTAACTTTCTATACTTGCATTTAACTAAATATAAACCTCTCAGCGGGAAACAATTTATTAAATTGCCAAAAGTTATAGAAAACAAGCATGCCGTAATTAATGTAAAAAACGTAAACAATGATTGTTTTCGATTAGCAATATTAAGCAAAACTATTGGTTCGAGCAATCCTAAGTCGTATGAACATTTTGATAATAATTACAATTTCGATTGTATTACATATCCCACTTCCATGAAAGACATTAAAAAATTTGAAAATGTAAACAATGTTTTAATTAATGTTTACGGTTTAGATGAAAAAAATGATATATTTCCTTTAAGAATAAGCAAAAGAGAAACCTACAAGGAGAGATTTGACCTTTTGTTTCTTCAAAATGAAAGAAATTCGCACTATTGTTACATCACAAATTTAAGCCGGCTTGTTAGTAGACAAATATCCGATGACAAATCTGCCAAAGAAATTTGTCACAGATGTTTAACATCTATTTCCTGGGGATATAAAACAAAAAGCGGAAAAAACGCGGAAGAAAGATTAAAGGAGCATTTATTATTTTGCGGTACGCATAAACCAGTGAGATCGGATTTTCCAGTTGCTGATAAAATCAAATTTAAAAAATTCGAATGCACACAAAAAATTAAAATTGTAGCATATGCAGACTTTGAATCCTATCTGGAACCAATTGAGGGTCCTTCACAAAATCCATCAATTTCTTGGACAAAATCAGTTCAAAATCATAAAATCTTTTGTGCATCACTTATGGTCAAAGCGGATATACCATTATTTAATCAACAACAACCATCAATTTTCACCGGTGAAAACTGTATGTCAATGTTTATGAAAGCATTACATGAATTGGCTAAAAGAGCTGATAAAATATATGGAAATGTCGAACCTATGGCTGAAATGACCGAGCAAGAAAAGTTAATTTATCAATCTACTGATTTATGCGTTATATGCCAGAAAACTTTAAATAACGATGAGAAAGTACGTCATCACGATCATGTAACATCTAAGTTTATTGGAGCGGCTCATTCCAATTGCAATTTACAAGCAAAAACTCCCAATTTTATTCCGGTATTTATGCATAACTTTCAGGGTTATGACTCGCACTTTATTGTTCCTTTTTTAGCCGACCATGAAGGAGATGTTAATGTAATTCCAAGTAACACAGAAAAATACATAAGTTTCACTAAAACATTTAAAAATTGTAAAACTAAAATAAGGTTCGTAGACAGTTATAAATTTTTAGCAGCTAGCCTAGACACCCTAGTACAAAACATGAAGAAAGGTTCTGTGAATCATTCAATCACATTCCCTCATTTGTACCAGTTATTTTCTGAAGAAACCAAAGTTGAATTGCTGACAAAAAAAGGAATTTACCCGTATTCTTACATAAATTCTTTCGCGCGGTTGGAGGAAACTAAGTTACCTGCAATAGAGAAATTTTACAACAATTTAACTTTAGAAAATATTTCTAATTCTGATTATCAACATGCTCAAACCATTTGGAAAACCTTCAATATAAAGAACTTAAAAGAGTATACCGAAATGTATATAAAAACAGATGTAATTTTATTATGCGAAGTCTTTGAAAAATTTCGTAAACTCTGTATAGATATATATCGCTTAGATCCAGCCTATTTTATGTCTCTTCCGGGCCTTAGCTATGAAGCAATGTTAAAAACTACAAACATTGAGCTAGACATTATAAAAGACCTAGATATGGTATTATTTATCGAAAAAGGAATTCGAGGAGGTATTACACAAGTTGTCAAGCGTTATGCCAAAGCCATCATAGCCATAAACGTAATTGTTACGTAGATGATTATGATCCAAATCTGCCCATTAGCTACCTAATGTATGCTGATGTAAATAATTTGTATGGTTATGCAATGAACTGTTTCCTTCCATATAGTGATTTTAAATGGCATAATGAAGATTTAGACGTGTTAAACGTTCCCGATGACTCTGAAGTTGGGTACATACTTGATGTAGACATTGATTACCCTAAAGCCATACACGATTTGCACTGTCAACTACCTTTATTACCCGAAAGATTAAAACCCCCTTGCAATAAAACTACAGAAAAGTTACTAACGACACTCACACCAAAAACCCGTTATATCGTGCATTATGTTAACTTGAAACAAGCTATAAATCTCGGGATTAAATTGAAAAAAATACATAGAGTTTTAAAATTTAACCAAAAGAATTGGTTGGCTCCATACATTAATTTAAATAGCAAACATAGAGCTAAGTCTACCAATCCTTTTGAGTCAGATTTTTTCAAACTCATGAACAACTCCTGTTTTGGGAAATTTATGGAAAACGTTAGAAAACGAATAGACCTAAAAATTGCAACAAATAAAAGATCGTTAAACAAACTAGTTAAAAAGCCAAATTTCAAAGAGAGAATAATTTTCACTGAAAATGTAGTATCCGTCCAGTTAGAGAAGGAAAAAATTGTATTTGATAAGCCCCTTTATGTCGGTTTTAGCATACTGGAACTTTCAAAGGTTTTAATGTACAAATTACATTATGACGTATTCTTAAAAGCTTATGGTCCGCAAAATATAAACCTGTGCTATATAGACACCGATTCACTTCTATACCTTATTAATACAGAAGATATATACGACGACATAAGTAACAATTTAAAAGACTATTTCGATACAAGTAATTATCCGACAGAGCATCGTTCTTATTCTGACAAAAACAAAAAAATTGTAGGAATGCTCAAAGATGAAACAGCTGGAGATCCAATTGTTGAATACGTTGGCTTAAGACCAAAAATGTATTCATTTATAACTAAACATGGTTTACTTATAAAACGATCCAAAGGGATTAAAAAATGTGCAGTTCGTGAATTCACATTTCAAGATTATTTAAATACTATAAGAAATTACGAGTCGATGTACAGTCAATTTCAAATTATACAATCAAAAAGACATCAAGTGCAAACAGTATTAATAAATAAAAAGTCTTTTTCCCCATATGATGATAAACGCCATACAGCAATTAACAATACAGATACGCTACCTTACGGCCATTATTCATTGCATTAGTTATATAATTGTTAATTGTTATATGTAATTGTAGTTATAAGTATATAATAGTTGTAATAAATTAATTCTAAAACATTAATAAATGAATAAATAAATGATTACTTAAATCATAGAAGTGTAGGTTAAACAAAAAAAAACAAGAACATTAATTATCAATCACTAGATTTATTTTACATGTTATAGCAGCAACAAGTCAATAAAAAAATCCTATTTTATATTGTAGGAATGTTTTTAATAAACGGTTTGTTGTAACATGATTAAAAAAATAAATAAATGTCTAATATAAGAGTGTTTTTTTCTTTCACAACATTATGCAATATCCTTTCTGTCAATCCAGCTGCGTTCTTCCAATCCCAACCACTTCACGTATAACTTGTTTCCTTTTCTCTTCAAAACCTTTTCTACAAGATATACATCTGGATATTTAACCTTTTGTAACTCCTGTTCATAAAATGCACCACTGATTGGCTGTCCTTTCAGGTCTTCTAACAAATATGTGTATGGATATGTCTACTGAACCTTGACTATTTTAAAAATTTCACTTGACCAATTTGAAAAATATCCTTTCGAAAATACCGATTTTTGTTTAGATATTCTCACAAAATCGTCTTCAATAAATTTTTGTATTCGTCCTTTCCATTTAGGCACCAAAGAATATACATTGCTTTGCAAGTACTTTTCCGTTTTTTTATTACGAGCATCAATCGGTTTCATACCTATAGTTGTATGAAAGGATGAATTATACTCATGTAGAATCTGGAGTAAAATATCTAAAAATTTGTAATTTCCTAGTAAGCTGAATGCTTTCCACATTTTCGCTTTCAATGTTCTATTAAACCTTTCTACAATGGAAGCCTTCATTGAGGAAAAAGTAGAATAATGATTAATAGAGTATTTTTTCATCAGAGAATTAAACTTTGAGTTGTAAAATTCTTTCCCTTGATCACTTTGAATATTTTTCGGAGTCTGCTTATTTGACCGAAACACACTCTCCATCGCTTTAGTCACATTGTCTGCTGATTTCTGCTTTAGAGGCACTGCCCAAGCATATTTGGAAAAGCAGTCTATAACTGTCAATAAATATTTGTGTCCTTTATTTTCTCGAGCATAAGGTATCATTTCTACTAGATCTATTTGCCACAAGTCATCTATTCCTTTCAAAACTGTCTTACGTCTGGGATATTTCTTCCGAGCTGGCTTATGCAATTCATCTACAACAGTTCTTTTTAATATTGATGATTCCATCTATAACTTCTCTTTGAGTATTTTGTTAAGATAACCGAGTGTGACCGCATCAGATTCTTTCTTAGGCTCACCTACGTTTGTTATTCTCTTGTCAAGAGAGTCATATATATTTCCAACTAAAGTTAAGGCAACACTGCTTAAGAATTCTTTGGTGACAACATCATATTTATTTATAGGCGGTGCAAAGTTTACAAGTCTTTTTCTCTTTCCGTCTATATAATTACCAGGCCAATTTTTCAAATCAGTGTAGGTAGCTGCTAGAGTATCGCAATATACTTTATTGGCAGCATCGTGTGCAGCGAGTGGATTTGCAATATTGATTATTCGTAACTGACTTGCATCGATATCCTTTTCAGACCTTAATAAGTTATATGGAAAATAAGCTGTTTTGTACTTTGAATGCTTTTTCGCTATGTGGGTTCCGAACTTGTTTATCGTCATGTTTATACTGAAACTAAATATAAAAGTATTGGCGTTAATATATGATATTTTCTTCTCGCAGCTCTTCAATTATTGATTCTATTTCGTTTTGGTGTCCTTCATGCCCGGCATGAGTTGAAGACATTAACAGCCTTAGTCGATCGACAAGTTCGTTAGGGTCGTTCCAATACTCGTACAAGGGTTTATTGGCTCTCATAAGGCCAGTGCCCCGTTTGTAAGTGTGAGAACGGAGTGAAGTTAGCCTGCTCGAAGCTGATGAAGCGGAGGAAGGGGGGCGTTGTTTTAAAGATTGTGTTGGGAATAACTTCGATATTATATTTCTATATTTATCAGATCTATTTCCTAATACACCCTGTTCCTCACTATAGCCTCTCTTGTGACCATTGGTCGAGAGTAAAATATTCTTATAATTATCCAAGTCGGACTCGCTATAACCTTCGGGATTTTTCAAGTAGAGTAGCTGCAGCAGCCCCGGTGTTCCTTCATAAACCACACCGTTTATAGACATATCATCACTGTTCTCGAAAAGCTGAACATCGGTCGAGTCGCCAATGGCTAATCCCCCAGAAGGCATGACTCTAATGCCGTAACGAGAGTCATGTGTCTTATCACCTTTCAACATCTTATCCAAGTATTCCCTTTGCAGGTTTCCAAATGCGGCGAGGTGCTCCGCAACTTCGGCTTCTCCCTTTGGCGTTTTAGCATATTCTTTGACTTGTTCTGAAATTGGATCGTCTGTAACATACTCGCCCACCTCTTCTGAAGACATAATTTCACGAACGGGAATCGTTGAGTGAGATAAAGGTGTTTGCATTGTACTAGTTTTTGTATCATCGGATGAAATGTTTGTAGCTCTTTTGTAATAAGATGTTTTTGGCACTAATGTTGATTTTCTGTAAATATTAACAGACTCTATCTCACTTTTATCAGGGGATTCGCCCCAAACATCACTCTCTCTTCTTTTTATTCTTTTGGGCGTCGATGCAAGTTCCGGTTTGGCCTGGTACAATTGTACTGATTGTTTAATGTCTTCTAGAGGTTGAAGCACGGGTGTAAAGAATTCTTGTCGACCTTTTTCAATATCTTGGAGACTACGCTTCAAAGACTGATATTTGTTTTTCAAAATCTCGCTAGTTTTTATAATCTCACGAGTGACTCTTGGGTCCATGACTGCCGTTACACCCCCCATGAATGCTCTTTATATATCCACAATGAATGTATCGATTCCTTTTCTAAAACGCCCATTGTTCAGGTCTCTACTTTTGTCAATGACGAGATAACTAAAAGAATCTTTCCAACATAACGAACACATATCTTTAAAAAGTGAAAAACTTAAATCTGGAGTGCTGACATGTTCTTCGTAAATATGTTTCAAATTTAACTCATCTTGAGGAAATACTATTAAAAAATTAAAGTTACATCTGATAAGGTGTCTCGGGATACAAACATAACTTTGTGTTAAATAAAAGCAATCAAGGTTCATGTGACGACCATAACTAAAATATCGTTTAATTATATCCTGATCTTCCATAGTCACATCATCGAATATACAGACCGAATTGGATTCAACTTCTTGAGGCAATTCTTTTGCATCTTCAAATTCGAATAATCCTATTTCAGGAACTAGATTTATGATACTTTTTAAATATTGATATTTCGGTTGATGTAAAGTTTTTCCGAAAAGATACACATTTTTAAATTTTAAGCCATTCGGATTTAATAAAAGTCCAATCATGATATTAGTCTTTCCGCATCCGCTTGGTCCACAAATCGATGCCCTAATGGTGCTTGGTAATAATGAACTGTGCCTCCTCTCTGAATCCCACTTAACAGGGGAGAAGTCAGTCGTAGAGAAACGTTGTCCTTGTCTAACTAATTTCATTCTGAATGCAAACAACATCATCTTTCCTCTGTATATATATATATATCTCAGTTCTTTATTTTCCAAGGACAGTATGGTTCGTAGGACTCGCAAAGGAAGAGGCTTGCTGAACAGTGTTATTAACAAGTTACCAATTGAATTACACCTTCCGGGATATCAGTATTGCGGGCCGGGTACGAAATTAGAAAAACGTTTAATTGCGGGTGATAGTGGAATAAACAAACTTGATAGAGCTTGTAAAGAACACGATATAGCTTATCGCAAACATACGAATATGGATAGTCGCAAACAAGCGGACAAGATCCTAGCTGATAATGCTTGGAAACGAGTTAAAGCTTCAGATTCGTCATGGGGAGAAAAAGCTGCAGCTTGGCTAGTTACAAATGTCATGAAGGCGAAAGGGAAAACTGGTTCAGGTTTAAAAAATAAGAAAAAGAAAGGGAAGATAAATTTTATGGATTTGGTTAAATCGTCAAAGGTTGATGATGTATCATCAATTCTGAACGCATCGAAAGTGGCGTATAAGAAGGCTAAAAAACATTTACGCGGTAAGGTGAATCCTTTACCGCCTAGAATTCTACCGCTACCAAAGGAGGGAGGCTTTCTCCAATTTCTTGTACCGTTGATGGCAGGACTTTCCGCTGTAGGATCTTTGGCAGGAGGAGCTGCGAGTGTGGCAAAAGCGATCAATGAGACGAAAGAGGCCAAACTTAAATTAGACGAGCAAAAGAGACATAACATGGCAATGGAAGGTCAGAAAGTTGGTGATGGACTTTATTTGAAGCCCCACAGGGATGGTTACGGTCTGTTTATAAGCAGAAAAAAAAGACCTAGAAAAATATGACTACCAAATGAACCGTTGACCGATCTTGAATTAAATTATATGGCTAAAGATTTAAATATTCAAAATTTTCGTGAAGTATTTATGATCGATAATCTCCCTAAATATCCGAATAAATATGAGACAGCTATTATAAACTTGCAAACAAGTTCAGAACCTCGTTCTCATTGGGTGTGTTATGTGAAAAAAGATAATCTTGTGAAATACTTTGATTCGTTTGGAAATTTGAAACCACCACCACAGCTACTTGACTATTTCAAGGGTTCAAAAATAACTTACAACAGACGTCGTTATCAGAAGTGGAATACTCAGATTTGCGGACATCTCTGCTTAAAGTATTTAGCTGATGTTTCTCATAAATTTTGATCATTCATAATCATGAGCTATACAGTAACGTTATTGTAGTTAGTAACTAGTGTTCTTCATGCAAACTTTTTACCTCCGCTGGAATTAGGCTCAAGTTATACAGTTGGTTTATTATCTTTTGACACATACAATACTATTCCGAATATAAGAAAGGATGTTAACGATAAGTTTTATTTTGGAAATTCGACGATCCAGATACCTGAAGGATCGTATGATATCGATGCACTAAATTCTTTTCTTCGCGAAGAAATTGCTCACCAGGAACCTGGTGCGGGGTTTATGCTGCGAGGAAATCAGAATACTTTAAAGGCTGAACTTAGAACAACGAAGCCGGTCTTCAACTTCCCCGACAAGCCCCATTCTATTGGTCCACTGTTGGGTTTTCATCGTCCAAATCATGTCATCAACCCAGTGCATCGGTACAGCGAATCGGATGGTATTGTGAAAATTCTTTCTGTAAACACTATTTCGATTCATTGTAACATCGCAGTAGGGTCTTACGTCAATGGAGATCCGGATCATAGCATACACCAATTCTTTCCGGCTGTAGAACCAGGATATAAAATAATAGAAACCCCGAATCCTGTCATTTACTTTCCTACTAACGTGAGGACTGTTGACAATATTACCGTTCGGTTAGTGGATCAAGACGGAGAACTTATTGACTTTAGGGGAGAAACTGTTACATTGAGAATACATTTGAAGAAAAATGGGGATTGATTTTACGATGGATGGTGTGCAGAATAATAGTGTAGCTCGTTATAAAAGGAGAGAGCAAGCCATGTTAAGAATTAGTAATCCTAAATTGACGAGACAGTTAACAACTGCAAACGCTAACTTTTTGAAACAGTGCGGTTTTCGGTTACAAAATAAGAAAAAATGAATAACATACTCAACATTACATCAGATATAAAATTTGATGATTCCCTTACGCAATTCCAGTATCATTCACATCAGCCGTATGCGGGGAACACCTTTAACAGGTCCGACGAAATCAGAATACCTATACATCAACAAGATGTCTACACGTTTCCTTCATTAAGTTATGTTTATCTTGAAGGACGAATTTTAAAAAAAGATGGTACTCCTGGAGCTACTTCAAAATTGACTAATAACGCATTTGCGTTTTTGTTTGACGAGATTAGATATGAATTGAATGGCATTGAAGTTGATAGAGTGAGAAATCCTGGAATAACTACAACGCTTAAAGGTCATGCATCATTTTCACCTACTCATGTCAAAGGACTAGAAAATGCGGGATGGACGATGCCCGGTGTTAACAATACTCTTTCCTTAGACAAAAACGGATTTTTCAGCGCATGCCTGCCCCTGGATATTCTTTTAGGAATATGTGAGGACTATAGAAAAATTTTAATAAATCTTAAGCAGGAACTCGTTTTGATTCGATCTAGTACGGACTTGAACTGTGTGAAGGGTAACGATGATAACGTCCAAATAAAATTGGACAAAGTGGTTTGGAGGATGCCTCATATTCGTGTTTCTGATCAAGAACGTCTTAGATTGCTGAAGATGGTTGACAAAAACAAGGTCATATCAATTCCGTTTCGATCATGGGATCTTTACGAATACCCTAGTTTGCCTGCAACACAGCAGGAAAATTGGACTGTCAAAACATCGACAAATTTAGAAAAGCCGCGGTATGTTATTATCGCATTCCAGACTGATCGAACGAGAAACGCTACCAAAGACAGCAGTCAGTTTGATAGTTGCAAATTGAAAAATTTGAAACTCTATCTGAATAGCGAACAATATCCTTATGACGATCTGAATTTAGATTTTGCACAAGGAAAAGTGGCTCTCCTCTACGAAATGTATGTAGAGTTTCAAGAGAGTTATTATAATAGTAGACATTCTCAGCCTCTACTGTCACGATCTGATTTTGAGACATTCGCACCTATAGCCATCATAGATTGTTCTAAACAATCTGAAGCAATAAAAAGTACGACTATTGATATTCGTGTATTACTAGAGGCGAGTGAGAACTTTCCGCCAAATACTAAGGCATACTGTCTTATTCTTCACGATAAAATTGTAGAATATGAGGTGGGAACCGGTTTGGTCCGTAAAATGTACTGAAACAACATGTATATATAGAGCTTAGATCGACTGCAAAAAATATCACTTCACCGTAGGACATTGACTGAAGCATATAATGCGTT
Source organism: Arma custos (assembly GCA_037127475.1). Lineage (NCBI taxonomy): Eukaryota > Metazoa > Arthropoda > Insecta > Hemiptera > Pentatomidae > Arma > Arma custos. The sequence goes on along the minus strand of CM073759.1, from coordinate 61,134,508 downwards.
CGGCGGTCATTGATTTTCAGGGCTATCGCTCGGCTTCTAATTCATTGATCGTTAAAGAACTATCTGTAATCTCCATCAGCCATGGTTCATCGTGGCATTGGTTTTTCAAACCACCTCGAGATGTCGGAGAAGTGGGTGAGTCGAAAACAAATCTTTGGGTAAAGAAACATATTAACGGACTGGAATGGAACTATGGTGATGTACCATATGAGGATATGAGATATTTCTTATTATCCATCAAGGAAGACTATGACACATTATGGGGAAAAGGAATGGAAAAATGCAATTTCATAGAAAAACTTATCGATAAACCAGTCTACGATCTTCATGATTTCGGCTGTCCAAACTTGAAAATTTTAGAAAATGATAAGATTGCATGTAGTTTTCATTTGAACACTTCCTTTGTCTGCTCATTAAATCAAGCCCATCGATTGGCTGCATGGGTCAGAAAAAATTCTGAGGCTTTAAATTTCAATAAAGAAGAGGTACGTAAGCAATCATTTAGAAACATTGACTCGCCTCATCATCTGCTGTCGTTTGCAGGATTTATACGCGGAGTCAAGGATAGTGTTAAATGTGTATACTGCGGACTGGTCTATGATTCCAAATCACTAATCAATCCTCTCAAGTACCATAAGGCGAGTCGTCCTCAGTGTTTGTGGTTTGAAAAGGAGTATTTATAAAAATGACAGGAAGGACCTTGTATCACTTTGATAATGGACAGAATGGAGGCTGTAATACGTCGCTTGGGAGAAGAAGGCATAGAAACTCTAACTACTGAAGAATTGAGAATTTTACCCCGCTCGTTGCTTTTGTACGTTTTGGACTGTACATTGGATTATATCTGGGACAACTTACCTGAGGAATGGCAACATGACGAGGAATTTATCCAGAAACGAAGACTTTCCTACATTGATGGAGACTCTACTTATTATTAATTGTACTATATGTATTTTTGAAATTTTGTTTTATTTGTTTACATTATTTTATTGTTATGAATAATCAATGCACATTTTATAAGTTGGTTTATTATTTTATTATACCTTATTTTTTTAATTTATAGGAAGGGTGTTGGGTAAAAATAAATGCAACGAAATATAGAAAACAATTATATATTTTTTCATATCGATACAATTACACTTTTTATTCCATTAATTATTATTACATATATCGTTAAGTTCGTTTAAATTATAAAAAAGGGTATTGGTATTAATACTAAAATCAATCGGCACACATTCCGCAGGTTCGGTGAGTTGACATTTTTCATTTTTCTGGTATAGATCGACCATCTTGGTTATCAAGACCAGCGAGTCATTGATTTTCTTAATGTTCGTACATAGCTTAGTCGTTTCTATCCTGTTAAAACATGCTGAAACAGACTCAAGAGTCGATGGACTTTGGTTAAACATTGATAAACAATGAAAAACCTGTTCTATTTTCATTACTCTGTTTCTACCCCTCGTAGAATATAAACAAAGTACATTTTTACATCTTACTCGCTCATCGGCATCCACCTTCTTGTTACGTCTGTTTTGTAATAGAGACAGCATCCTAGGAATCTGCGCTTCAACGAATTTCCACTCTTCTGCATCCATATAAACAACTGTTTTCTTATCCATAACGGCGATTGTAGGCACATAATCGCACACACCGACTCGAACTAGTTTGCTCCTAGTGATGGGATAATCAGTTACTAATTCCAATCGACGTGAAACAACCATCTCGCAAGGCTACAACGTCGACACTGAGAGATTTTAAACGTTGGAGGTGGGAAGATGAAGTTTTTCTAAATTTTTTATTAAATGATTTATCTCTACTTTTTTTTCATACAATGATATCCAGTTTTTCAAGTCGTTGAGTTGACGTAGAAAAATACATAGTCTCCTGCGAGTATCAGCAACATCCATATCTTTTTTCATTGTTTTCTTCTTCACCATCAATTACATCACCTATTTTTAACGGCAAGCTTTCCAGTTGATCCAAATACTTGATAAATGCACAATTTTCAGACCATTTCTTATGATCTAATAAAGGATCGTCAAACTCTTCCCATTCGTGCACTATTACTCCGCAAAATGGACACCTTGTTCGGTCAGAGACTTTTAAATAATAAAATCCCGCAGACGCTAACCTCAAAGGACTCACTGGTGACGTCCAGCCGACAAATGTCGACAGACGGTCTTTCTCATACCTCAAGTTCCTACTTGTCAAACGTCCCATGATAAACTAACAAGTAAGGGCAATTGACGAAGGAGCAAATTTATAATTACCTCGACACCCTGCGACGAACGGGTATGCATTAGGTCATTAAACTAAAACATGCCTAATGACCCCCTCGAAGCGACGATCTCACAGGCCGACAACCAGTTCACGTACAGGGTTCTATACCCCCACATCAATGCAAACAAAATACCCTAAGACACGGGAATACTTGTCAATGCGGCAGTAAATATACAAGGATAAGTGTTTTTTCTTTTAATGAAATTACGTCACACCCATCTCACACGACCGGTACAAAGTTCAATCACCCCCACCATTGCAAACAAATGCACCAGGTTAACTACCGATGATAAATTATACCACTTAAAGCAGCCCTGAAGGTGATCTCACAGAGGAAACCGGCCGCGTCGACGCGGAAGTAAACAAATATAAGACCAGTAAAAGACAACGTCATCCAAGGTCAAACCACTCCATGAATGAAACGACCTCCTGATGAACCGTTATAGTTCAATCACCCCCACCAATGTAAACAAATGCGACGTTGCCAGATCTAATAAATTCCTTACAGTGTTGCCACATTGTGCACACAAACACCAGTCACTAGCCCAAGGTCACCCCCTCCCGCCTTCAGTAATCACCCCCCCGCCCTACAATGACCTTTAGCTACTGACCCCGTTAGCACAATCCGTCGTTTCTAACTACTTCTGTGCATAAGTTTTGAAAGTTTGTGATTACTTTTATTTTTATTGGCGGTGGTAAATGGACTACTGGTGGTTCTTCTTCCATTTCGACAGATAGTGGAGCAAACATGTTACTAACAGGAACATTAGGAACATTGCTTAGTGAAGGAATATTCATAGAATTATGAGTAGTGGGTTGAGTCACTGGTTGTGTAGATTGAGATACTAGATTGTCACCTGTTATTTCAATATTTTCTGAATTAATATTATTATTTAAATTACCACGTGGTTTGGGTAGGTTAGGTTTTTTTAAATAATGTTTTAACTTTAGAATCTTTAATATTCATTCTTTTTTTGGTCAATTTGACCTTCATTTCAAGAAATACTGGAGTTACTCCTTACCTTTCTTTTCAAAAGAGTAGAAATAACGGCTTCATCGTCTTTCCTACTTGTTCCGGCAATTTTATTGTCTTTCATCCTTTTTCACCAAATTATACCAAATTATTATGAGTCACTTCAAAAAACCATTATTCACTATAAAACACATCAAAAATACATGAATTCAATTAATTCAAAAACTTAAAGATAACTTTAGCAAGTTCACAGTTCGAGACCTAACAGCTGATTGCCAAAAAAAAAACATAACTAGAAAAAATGAAAGACAAAAACCGTAATTGAATTAACAATTCCTTAAAGCTTATACAAGCTGACTTCTATGACTACATAGTCATTTAGAAATGTCTTCTCCATAACATGCTTCATTGCCGTAAAATCAAAAATAAGCAGTCATAATGACCGCCAAAGTTCGTTACTGAAACTTGGAAAATCCACTTTTTAAGGCCCAAAAAAACAACGAGTGATTTATCCGGTGATTATTGTATTTATTATTGTATTATTATATTATTTATTATTGTGTGATTATTATTGTATTTTTTCTCTAGTTAGATATCATGAACTACAATCCTTATATAGAAAAAAGTTTCCTTAATTTTTTTATAATTTTTTGAAATTTTAAAATCGGATTGCATATAAAATTTTTATTTTTGTATGTTTTGTTCATCTTTATGAAAGCAAAGTAGTGTAGTAATTTCAACACTGATATTTGATTGTTTGAGGATATTTTACGGTACAAGGTAATTTTTTTCAAAAAACGTTTTTGAACTCCTCAATAATAAAGTAATCACATATAAAAAAAAATCAAAACATTTAAAAATGGTCAAGCAATCCTCTTTAGATAACTTCTTAAGGATTTACCCTAATATATATATTTCTTTTATTTTCAAAACAAAATTGTGAAGTTGTATTGTTTTTGTTAAATTATATCTGATATTTTTTAAACATTTAATTTCAATAGAATTACGTAAAAAATTCAATATAGCTGCAATGATTTTTTCTATCTGTCACAATTGTTTAATGGCCAAAGAACCAATCCTCTGACATCATATCTGTAAATGATTTAATATAAATCTAAGACTGAAACGATAAGAAACTACTCGACGTTTTCGCCTGCTTCAACATTTACTGGACAAACGCTCTAAGCTCCCAATTAATTACAAAAGAATCATTTAAATGACAGTTATTAGACCTATTTGGACATACGGAGTTGAGCTTTGGGGCTCTATTAAACCATTCAATTCATCTCGTATCCAATCCTTACAATCCAAAATCCTTCGTAAAATCCTCAATGCTCCTTATTATGTCACAAACAAACTCATCCATCATGATCTTAATATCCCATATATTGCTGATTTGGCCCAAACTAGATACCTATCCTTCCATGACAAGCTCCATACACACTTGAACCCGCGAGTCTCTCAACTTGCTTCCCATAGTATTCCTGATAACCCTCCGAGGCGTCTGAAAAGAAGATGGCCTCGTGACCTTTTACGATAGAACTTTATTGGAGTGTTACCGATGGGTAGTTTCTCCACAAGTGTTTTTTTCCCATATCATTATTTCATATTAGCAGATTTACTTGATGTAATATTATTACAGTTGTAAATATCAATAAATTAATCTAAAAAAATATAAATCTCTCTTAGGCCGATTTGAACCTAGAGCGATCGTTAAATTTCTAAAGGTGTCATCTGTTTTGTTTATTGATCGGTTAAAGGAAGAAGAGAACAAGAGAGAGTATTTGACATGTTGGGGAGCGGAAGACAGGAGGAAACAAATTAAATAGCAAGCTAGGACGGGCTGCCCCAAGTGCCACCAATATTGGATTAAACTTCACCCTCCTAATAGCGAATGTAAACTCACCCTTAATCTTTTTCTACTCCTCAATTTTCTCCTATAATATCAATGTTTCCGCTGACCTTTTGGCCAATTATACTAGACAACGAAATTGAACTTTTTTTTTTTGTGTCTGGGTTGAAAGTGATTATTTTTGCTTGGTTAGACCTTTATATTGAGAAAAATAAACAGGATTCCTCAAAATATTTGCTTTTGAATCCAGGAGTAAGCTTTTAGTATATTTTTAATAGACATAAACATCTAAAATATTCATATTGTAATCAATTCGAATTGTAACACAAATACAATATTTCAAACACAAAACACTTTAAATTTCTTGTATTCAAAACAAAATAAACTAAGAATTCACTTAAAATAAATCAGAAATGAGTTTTCCCACTCGAATAATTCAGGGTTCAAAATTAGCGTAAACAAGCTCCCTGCCACAAAATCAAACATTCTTCAATAGTAAGCAAACATTCTATTTTGGCATGCTATGATGAAAAATTACAGTCTTTGACCGAGTTGTATAGTGTTATAGTTTCACTTCGTGTATTTTCTTATTGATCATTTACCTAAATGTATGGGTATATATATATATTAGCTCAGAGTGTAGAATGCGGAGTTGTACTGAAGGTTTCGAGTTCAAATTCGGTTGTAGTAGATAAATTATTTACTCTGTTAAAGGCCACAGATGGATCATGTTGGATCAACAAAACTCTATAAAGTGAGTACTCTAAGTTGTAGTAAAACCTGGTGGTTGATCGTGATCTCGGATAAATTACTAACCAGCACAACTATTGTACTAAAACTCTACTGTCTCTGTTACTTAATGAACTCTTCATGGTTTGTAGCGGTACAATGTTTTTATATACATAAATATATTCAAATCATAAATTTGTCTCCACCGTTGCCATGTAACACCGGCCTAATGAGCACTCATTCAACACTTCATAAATAGGCAACACTTCATATTAATGTAGGGAAATCCTATGTAACCATGAGTACAGTTCGATGTACCTCTTAGCCGTTTCATGACAGCAGGCAGCGAATTTTGTTGTATCTATTTTGTGACCACTTGATAACTCTTCTAAAATAGTCCCAAATCTATCCATAAAGTTTCTGTCAATACCTGTTATATTTGCAGATACCTCAGTGTTAGCAATGAACATCCTGCTGGTGTTTCCATCATTACTGTTACATAAATTAGCTTTAGGCACATCCACTATTAGCCCGAGTTCTTCTCTGAAACGTTGCTGTATGTGTTTCTTTTTTTCCCAATCCTGGTATTTCTTCAAAAATACCCGTTCTCTTAGCAGCCGGCTATTTTGACTTCATATCTGATTTTTTTTTTCTTTTTCTTTTTTTTCTTAGCCCCTTTAGGTTTGAATATTTCTAATCTGGATTAGGATTAGGTTGGAGAGGAATCTCTTTTACTGTACTGCGCACATTTTAAGAGGAGGATGAGAAAATGGAAGGCTCTAATTTCTTTCTTTATTTATTAACTTTAGATTTTTCCGGTGATGGGGCACACCGTGTCCTTTTCCTTTTATTTGTTTATTTTACTTATTTCTCAGTTCAGGCTGAGACTTTGTACTTGATCTTGCCACGTTTGTGGCCGTCCTGCTGGGGTGAGTGTTCTGAAAAGAGGGTTAGTACTGTATTTCAGACTGTCAAAAAATTTAATTTGTCTGCGTTTTATGAAGTCTGTACCTGTTGGTAAGTTGAGAATAGTGTGTAGGAGGTCCATTTTTGTTTTGTTTAATGTTGTGTGTCTCACTATGCGCTGCAGTACGCCATTTTGAAACTGTTGGAGCTTTTTTGCTGTTGCCGGTGTGATGGTACTTAATAGTGGTGCTCCGTAGAGGAGCGCCGGTCTTAAGATGCTCCTGTAGATGGTCAGCTTAAGGCGGAGGGATAAGTTAGGAGATGTAAGCAGGTGGTTAAGTCTGTAAGACTTGGTCCTAACCGACCTAAGCTTCTTCCTGCAGTGGTAGGCTAGTTTCAGGTGTCGGTCAAGTGTGACACCTAAGTAGACTATGCTGCTCGCTGGTCTGTTCTCGCGTCCCGCTACCCTATAGACCTTAGGGAGAGGGCGGCGATTTTTTCCTTGAAATGAGAAAATTATGCAGTCCGTATTTTTAGGATTCACTGTTATGTTGAGTCCTTCTAGCTTCTGTGTGATGCTCGCACAGACCTCCTCCGCCTGCCGTAGAGCTCTCTCTGCTCTGATCGAGCTGCTGTAGATCGCTATGTCATCGGCATAGGCTGCTACAGCAGCTTTTTTGTAGTTGGCTCCAACAGTTTCAGCTGTGTATATCGAGAAAAGTACTGGAGAAAGCACAGACCCTTGAGGTACTCCGCAGGTGACTGCGATGGCTTCCGATGATGTTTCACCGATGCGGACTGCTGACGTTCGCTGTTGAAGAAACGATCGTAGGACCGAGTAGAGCTGTTCCGGAAATTCGTTTTCCTGTAGTGTCTTGCATATTAGGCTATGGGACACTGAGTCGAACGCTTCCGTGCAGTCTATGGAGATCATAGCGGTCGCTTCGTTCTTGGCTGTGCACTGGCTCACTTGCGCATGTATCTTCGCCAGGTGATAATCCGTGCAGAGGCCTGCCTGATAGGCGGTTTGCTCTGGTGGGATGAGAGCTATCTCTGAGCAATATGTCTTGAGGTAATTGAGGACAATTTTCTCAAAGACTTTGCCAAGATGCGGAAGCAAGCTGATGGGCCTGTAGTCTGCTGGCTGCAATCCCGACTTCATGGGTTTGAGTAGAGGAAAAAGAATAGCTCTCTTCCAAATGTCAGGAAAATATCTTAACCTGAGGCAAGTGTTATATAAATTGGTCAAGTGAGCTATTCCTCTTCTTGGCAATTGTTTCAGCAATATGGTTTGTATCCCGTCGTGGCCTGGTGCTTTACTCTCCTTCGTACGACGGAGAATCGCCTTCAGCTGCTTTGGAGATACAATCATTTGTTGTTTCCTTTCTCTTCAGTAGGTAAATCAGTTTGTGCAGGATCAGTTCTTCTTGCGATGATTCCACCATCTGATCTGAAAACTTGGTAATCTGTTCTTCTACTGTCAACAGCTTGTCCCCGTCGTGGAGTAGTGTTGAACTTCTTTCTCTCCATAGTCTTGAATATCTGATTTGATACTTGAAAACTTTTGCTGAAACGGTTGAGTTTGTTTCTCTGAGAATGTAGGCTGTGTTACAATATTTTCCTCTACTAATTCCAATTTGTATGCAAAATCCTTTTCAATAGAGTCATTAGCCATCTTATAAACAGCTTGGTGGGTCGTGATCTTTAGTCCAGAAGAGCCTATAACCTGTGAAATGTTAAATAAGTAAAAGAGTGAAAATAATAAATAACCTCGTTTATTTTATTTATATGTAGGCAACACTTCATAAAATATTATATAATATATGACCCAATTATTATTGATCATGCTCTTCCACCAATTGGTAATTTGTCAGAGGAGGCAGCAGAAGCAAGGAACAAACATTTCCGGTAATAGCGGCAAAGATACTCCAAAAAACTTTGTCGCATTCAATGCAATACGGATGTTGTGAATAGAATTTTAATGACATCTGATTCATATTTGAGCTGCAGAAAGACCCTATAAAATGTCAGTCTTTCAAGTGAAAAACCATTGAAATGTTGCTCCCATGCACACAGAAGAAGAAATGACTTATAAAGAAGATTGCTATTATTTACTTAAATTATTATACTGTTATATCATTGTTGTTTACCTATTTTAATGACTTTTTTATTTAATTAATATAAGAAGGTTGTGTTCAATTCTTAGTTTCTTTTATCCTTTTTTTTATTGTTGTAAGCTCTATTATACAAAAGTAATGAAATAGCATCAAAACTTACATAAAAATAGTTTTGATAGATTTTTATTATCAAATACCCCTATGTGCAGCGCTCATTAACATCTAAGGAATTCATTCCTTTCTAAGCCCAGCAGCTTAACAGGCTCATCTTAATATTCTTGACACTATCACTTGAATAATATTTACTGGATGCAAGCTTCGCAATTTTGAACAGAAGATACTACGTAACACCTTATTTTCGAATACCTGAAGACGTTGTTCATCCTTCAGTGTTAGTGTCCAAGTTTCACATCCGTAAAGAAGAGTTGGAAAGATGATGGTTTTATAAAAAGATTAATTGTAAAAACAATAATAATAACTTGTTACGTTTCAATTCTTCACTCCAGCAAATATATATAGTGGATCTAAAAAAAAAACCTGTACCACTACAACCCGTGAACTGGTCTAGGGTTCAGTACAGGGTAGAGACTGTACTGCCTCGTGGACAACGGTTCTGCAAGGATGTGACCTTTCCTAGGTCACGCTCAACCGCCAGATTTTCCACCTTATTTTGGCTACCCTATTTTTAAAATATTTTATAAAGGCTGGGTGAGCCCAAGGAGGCTCCTAGATCCTATGATTCATCTCCGGCTGCAAGCAGACTAAATAATAATCATGGCCTGCAGCGGGATTTGAACCAGGATTTCCGGCATGGCAAACTCAGTGCTCTACCACTGAGCCTCTCCGCTCCTTTAGTGGATCTACTATGGTGATTTATAATTTTAAAAACGGCCGACGGAGTTATGATGAATTTCCTAAGTAGCCCGCAAGATCAATTATGATGGCCATATATATATGAACCATATATATATGAACACAATTTTTATTTTCATGCATCTAATGTGCCTCAATAGAGTAAGTTAAGAAATAGTGTTAAAGGAAATCAATCATCTACAATATATATTTTTAATATCCCTAATATTAACATGTTTTTTCAATATTTTATTTTTTGTTGAATATATATGATTACGTTTGTACTACGGTTGCATTTTCTTTTGTTATTATTTATAGAATGAATTATTCAAGAAGCCTTGAATGCATAAGACAATATCCATTTCCTGTTTCTGAAATTCTTACTTTATAAGAATATTTTTGGGGTATGATTACATTGCGACTCGACGCCTTTCATTTTCTCTCTTTCTGAAAGTATCAAATATAAGCTGAGGTATTTGTATTGATAATGAGATTTTGTTAATCGGTAATGGTATCAGCATCTGTTTAAATTGGTTAATAATTAAAAAAATATTAATATAAATTAAAAAAATTGGTTATCTTCTTTATGAATAATAAATTCAAGTTTCATTTAAAAAAAATTTATTTATTGATATTTGCAACTGTATTACTATAATACAAGTAAATAGGCTGAGTGAAACATAGTGACATGAGAATGACAAGTAGAGAAACTACCCACTGGTAGTACTCAAATCAAAAGTTGAACTAAGAAGGTCACGTGGCCATCTTCTTTTCAGAGGCCTCTGAGGATTATCAGGAATTGAAGAGGAAGCTATATGATAAGTGATATGAAACTAGAGTTTGAGTGGGAATGAAGTTTGTTATGAAAGGATAGATACCGAGTTCGGGCCAATTCAGAAACAAATGGGACATTAAGGTCGTTATGGATGACTTTATTCTTAACAAAATAAGGAGCATTGAGGATTTTGCGAAGGATTTTGGATTGTAGGGATTGGATACGAGAGGAATTCGATGGCTTAGTGCAGCTCCAAAGGTCTACTCCTTAAGTCCAAATAGGTCGTATGATGGTCATGTAGATGAGTTAATTGGGAGCTTAGAGAGTTTGTCTAGTAAGTGTTGAAGTAGCCTGAAACGTCGAGCGGTTTCTTGTCTTTTCAGTCTTGTATGAGGATTCTAGGTTAATCGTTTGTCGAGATGCAACCCCAAGCATCGGATCTGTCCTACAAGCACCAATGGGATATTATTAAAGGATACTGAAGGGCAGGAAGTCATTGGTTTACGACGTAAGAAAAAAGTGATTTTATGCGATTTTTTAGAATTTATTTTCTTTTAATTAAATCTAAAAACTAATTCTTCAGTTTGGCACCATTCTTAAAGATCAGTGATATGGAATAGGAGGTTTTGGGATGCAATAACTGGATTAGTGTTGACTGATAATACACATGTATCATCAGCATACGTGGTAAGGATAGTATTAGGATGATTTGGGATGTCAGCTGTATAAACTGTATAAAGGTTGGGCTAAGGATACTACTTTGAGGAACACCAGCAGATTGGGAAAAGAGGGATGAATAGACATTATTATGGTTTACTTGGAAAGTTCTATTTGTGAGATAGGATTGAAGGATGAGAAAGATGGGGTACAATCGTTTGAGGATGAGTTTTTTTAGGATTTTATCCATGAAAGGTAAAAGAGAGATAGGACGGTAAGAGGATGTGTATTCTGCGTTTTTATTTGTTTTATGGGTACAACCTATCTTTATCTTCGGAATGATATTACTTAATTATATCCATCGGGATGCTTCTATGTATAACTTTAGATCATTTGTGGATTCATCAATTTTAGGGTCGAATGTTCTATTTAAAACCTTTTGTTCAACTACCTTCAGTCATTAACAATCCTTCAATGTTAGCGGCCACATTAACCGTTTTAACTGGTAGGAAATTTCCCAATTTTTTTTTGTTGGTTTTATTAACAATTTAGCGATTCACAACGAAAACAAGTATAATTTAATTATAGAAGGCTCCTTATAAACAAGAGCCAGAAAAGAGAACGAAAAGTTTCAGAAGAACAAGAAGATGAAAATAACAATGTCGAACAAGCTTGCAGTTATTATTTTACTAAAATATTTATAATATAAATAAAATATTTATAAAAAATCTTTCATGATATTTTCCTATTCCTATTTATATTCCTATTTATTTTTGTCAATCTAATATTTAGCGATCAGGAAGAAAAGGGGGCGCATCGGTGCCTATATAATATTTGAGTACTACGACTAGTTTTTTTGGCAGTTTCTTTACTTGCCTTCATGCATTATGCACTATTCATAATATTTACGTGTTATGTTATAAAATACAGTTGTAAATTTCAATAAATTATTACAGTTTTACAAATAAATTCATTCTAAGAAGTGTGAAATTTGTGTAAAAATCACCTTAAAAATATACATGTTTTTTCAATTAGACCTATGGGGGCATGTTGTATAAAAAAATCAATTTATATAGATATTCGATTTCTTATCCGAACCCCTCCTCCCAAAAAAAAAACCATTACTCATTCTCTGAGATGAAAAAAGTTGACTGGATGATCTAATGTAAAGGAGATAGTTAGGGGGTGCAGTCAATAAGAACACAGAATAAGCAAGGAACTTATATTATGTGCCGACGTTTCAACCTACTGTGTAGGTCATCTTCAGGGCTAACAGAGAAACAAACAGAACAAAAAATATAAAAAATGTACAGTAACAATAATATGGTGACAAGTAATGTAGAAAAATAAAATAGTGGCAGATATGAAGATAGAAGATAACGAATATTAAAAAAAGGAGCCAGATTATAATAAAATAAAGATATAGACAGATTAAAAAAATTAATGATAATGAAAAGGAATTAAAATAGTGACAGATATAATAAAATTAAGATAAAGACAAATATAACAAAATTATTGAAATAGTGACAGATATAATTATTGAAATAGTGACAGATATAATAAAATTAAGATAAAGACAGATATAACGAAATTATTGATAATGAAAAGCAAATGAAAATAATGACAGATATAATAAAGTAAGACAGATTTAATAAAATGAGCAGAAATGATAAATTATAAATAACGCATGTAAAATAAAAAACAGAAAATAAATGTACAGAATGGATAGTACAGTACAAAATAATAATATAAAGGAAAATCAAAAGGAGGAGTTAAACAAAAGAAACCAAAATGAGGATATTAACATTTACAGAAAGGTTGGAATATGAAGAATAAAGAAAAACATCATCAAGTCCTTTATCATCCATTTTATACCTTTATTTTACTAGTTTTTCTTTATTCTTCATATTCCAACCTTTCTGTATATGTAAATATCCTCATTTTGGTTTCTTTTGTTTAACTCCTCCTTTTGATTTTCCTTTATATCATTATTTTGTACTGTACATTTATTTTCTATTTTTTATTTTACATGCGTTATTTATAATTTATCATTTCTGCTCATTTTCTTTAATTTTATTAAATCTGTCTTACTTTATTATATCTGTCATTATTTTCATTTGCTTTTCATTATCAATAATTTTGTTATACCTGTCTTTATCTTAATTTTATTATATCTGTCACTATTTCAATAATTATATCTGTCACTATTTCAATAATTTTGTTATATTTGTCTTTATCTTAATTTTATTATATCTGTCACTATTTTAATTCCTTTTCATTATCATTAATTTTTTAAATCTGTCTATATCTTTATTTTATTATAATCTGGCTTCTTTTTTTAATATTCGTTATCTTCTATCTTCATATCTGCCACTATTTTATTTTTCTACATTACTTGTCACCATATTATTGTTACTGTACATTTTTTATATTTTTTGTTCTGTTTGTTTCTCTGTTAGCCCTGAAGATGACCTACACAGTAGGTCGAAACGTCGGCACATAATATAAGTTCCTTACTTATTCTGTGTTCTTATTGACTGCACCCCCCAACTATCTCCTTTACATTACTCATTCTCGTTCGAAATTTTAGAGTCGGTTTTATTTCATTTTTAAGTTATATTCTTTTCTTGTAAACAACAAAGCTCTTAATGGCATGCATGATATGGTTTTTATATATTATGCTTTCATAATTTTTTAACATGATGAAAGCTTAGGACTCACCGCTGTTGTGGAGGCGCTGCTTGGCAGGCTTGGCAGAGGCTGAGGACACCCTGACGGTGAGAGCGGTTGAGAGTGGCTGGAGGGCAGCCACGAAGCTGGAGCAGTTGAGAGTGAGGTAGCCAGCGTCCACTGCGCTCAGGGGGTACCGCAATTCGGAGGTCCGTGAGTACACAGGCCCCTGCGACTCTATCATCGAGACGTCTGTCGTGTAGTGGTTGCTCATCTGGGGGAGCAATGAGTTCAATGGTGTTAGTATTTCAGTAAGGAGCTTAGTATGCAATATAAATAATTAAACATATATAATTGTTACCAAATACATAAATGCGATTGTTTTAAATTGGCCTTGCGGATTTTGAAAAAAGCTAAATGATATGTGTAACTGAAAAAAAATGACAGTACAAGATAATCGATCTAGTGTGTTAGTCAGACCGTAATCTCTGTGAAACAAGCCGGCATACTAACTTCTACACAACCATCTATCTCATGATTAGCTAACCAACTCAGTTTAACTAGGATTGACTAAGGTTCTTAGGGCTCAAGTGCGACAACTTGGCTTGTATGCAATATTGGTACGCCTTGTATCCTGTCTATAACTAGAAGAGTGCATACCATTTGAAAGAATACAAATACTTTTTATTTAAGTGTCTACTGTTTGCTTAATAGATATAGTGGAGAGTACTTCATACAAGCAGGCCAATGAGTGAAGAGTGCGGAGAACTCGTTAACGACATGATGATGCACACGTTAGGGCAGCGAGGAAGAAATCATTTATTAGTACCATTCATTTTATCCATTCATTCCTTTCTAATAGGTCCTTTCAAACCACAATTAACAATACCACAACTCCTAAACATACCATATCAGCAGGTCTTCCCCAAGGATCCTGTCTTTTCCCAACGCCCTTTAACCTATACATATTCGACCTACCCACACTCCCTTCAGTTGAAAGATCTTTATATGCAGATGACACCGCTATTTACACTAGTTCCTACAGGATAGATACAATAGAAAATAGATTAAAATCTTTATACTCTAGATTAAGCAAATATTATTAACGGTCACCTGTGGTCTAGTGGTTAGCGAAACAAACTACTAAACCTAAGATAGCGGATTCGTAGCCCGGCAGGTGGCCCTAGGATTTTTTAAGGGAGTAAATAACCCTTAGTTACGCCGTCCTTCGGAACCCGAGCCTGTACGATGTCAGGTACTCGTTAAAAATCCCTATCCTAATTAAACCTGGTTAGACAAAATTTAGAGCTCCCACTGCAGCATCGCTCGATTAGCCATAACAGCATAAAGTGACGTTAAATGACCAAACAACAATAAGCAAATATTATAATAAATTGAAAATGAAAATAAACGAACACAAAACTTCAGCAATAATATTTACAAAAAGAAGGCCTACTCTAACCAGGTTTAATTAGGATAGGGATTTTTAACAAGTACCTCACATCGTACAGGCACAGGCTCCGAAGGACGGCGTCCCTTCCGAAGGACGGCGTAACTAAGGGTTTTTTACTCTCTTAAAAAAATCCTAGGGCCACCTGCCGGGCTATGAACCCGCGATCTTGGGTTTCTCTATTCTAATAAAACCTGGATAGGCAAAATTTAGGGCTCCCACTGTACCATCGTCCAATTAGCCCTGGCAGCATAAAGCGACGTTAAATGAACAAACTATCATTTATCAGTCATATTAATTTAAAAAAAAGTTGCGATATTGGCTAAGGGATTAAAGTACCAACTAAATATGGAGTCATTAGTAAAGTTAAATAATAAAAAGTTCAAGATAAGTATTATTTATTGGGTCGTTTCATTTTAAATGTCTGTTTTCAAAGGAAAGACTCTCTGGTAAAACAACTTCATGAAATTAAAACATTTTTATTCAAAATATTTGCCCTTTTCAATAATTTTTTTCCAGCGTGTAATAATGTTTCAATTCTAGAACAGAAAATAATATGGTTTGGTGATGTGATAAAGTCTGAAAATGCATTTTTGACTTGAGCATAAAAAAAAAAAAATATAGGATAAGTCCGGGAAGGACCCAATACCATCAATGATTTTGAAACAGAACTACTATGCAAAATAAAACATGATAATTATTTTGAAACTTATGAATGACTTAGTTGTTTCATTCCGTTCATAAAAAGATCGCTCGCTAAATACTCGCAGGTCACTGAATGAAATGCGGCCTTTGTTTCCCGCCTAGAGAGGAAGGGAGGGGGGAGGGGGCGATAAATAACCCGCAGGGCGAGGAATGAAAGGGCTGAGGGAGCTATTTAGCCGATTAATTGCAAAAACAGGGCCATCCCTATTAGCCTTCGGGAATCGAACCTGCCCGCTGTTTTTTTTCCATCTCGCCCACCGGTCGCTTTCCACGGATAATCAACCGCATCTCTCTTCGATCATGAATAGTCAATGACAAACTTCCATGGCATTAGTGCTGTTTATTTGTAGCTTAGGCAACTATCTCACTTCTATCTCTTATCTTCTTATGTTAAGAAATAGGTTATGTGACTATTTCTTGCACGTTATCTTCTCGTCAGACATCCATGAATCCTATTCGTATCAGTGAATGTATTCTTTGTAAGTGTAGAAAACTGAGAGGGAAAGAAAACGATTGTCAGTTTTATCACATTATACCAATAAGAAATAGTTTGACACAAGTATAACTCTGCGGAGTTGTTTATAGTAGCTTACAGATAGTTGTTATTCAACGCTGTCAGGATTAATAATGCATACAGACGTTTTGGGTTGGAGAACTACAATGGTGATAAGTAATATGGCATACCAAGAAACTAGAGTACGTAATGGAAAGACGCCATGAGCTCAAGAAAAACTTCAATGATTCAAATTCAATTTCAAATGAAGGATGAATTCATTGCTTCATCCACATAGCAACTCGTTTGAGCTACCGGAGAGAAGTTAAACTAACAGCAGAGGCTGGCTCTTGCCTTTAGATTGAACAATCTTAACAAGACCACAACACAAAACAAGTAACACAAAAAAAGTAGTTTTAAACATCGATACAATTCATTACCAGTTATACATTGTTTACAAATCAGTATAATAATTGTAAAAAGTAATAAAAGATCATTGCTCTGCTGTTTTTTATAAGTTAACTACAAAGTTCTAACATATGTAAATTTAGAGTTGCATATAAATGATAAGGATTTAGAACGTTCCTTTAGAATTTACTGTATTGGCATCAGCTGCATGTGATTGTAGTTATTAGTGTAGATATCATCATTGACTTAATCTATACAGAGTTTTTTTTTAATTATATTCTTTCAATGTAAATTTTTGAAATTAATGTTTATTTGGGTCACCCTCAAGCACCCTTCTGTCCCTTAGGTATAATCATTCCAACTACAGGCAACTCATAACGACGAAAGTAGGAGTGATGACCTTAACACGCACACTTCTATCGGAAATAGTGTTGTGGATTTCCAGGATGTCAAATAGGGAATGAAATATAGGGCTTCTAGCACTTGATGACCCTGAACAATTTCTAGACCAATTCGTCACTGTACTTGAATGTGAATGTAAATCGGTGATATGTACACTGCTGTTTGGTCTTAAGGGGACCGGTTGTGGAGCTATGAATGAATATTGTGTCACAGCACTACGGTTTGCAGCAACGTGAGCTTGGGTGGTCACTCCGGCTGTATGATAATGAATGAATGAAAAGGAGCGTGATAATTTTTCCGATTTTTCTTTGTATTTTCATGTTAACCTCTCGAATGAGAAAATAAATTCTCGCAGTTAAACCGACTTTATATTTGAAGAATCCGTAAAAGGAATTCTCTAAGCATTTGTATTGTTAATAACTCCAATTATGAATTTTGAAACATTTAAGTACATGAATTCCAATGATAGTTAATTATGCGTTGTGTAGGTTCATCTTCATCTCATACAGATAGTTAATTATATTTGTTAACATTTATATTTTTAGCTCTTCACTTTACACACAAAATTTAGCTCTTCATAATTTACACAAAACACAGAAGTGTTTTTATCATTGATTAATACAGCAAAATGCAACTAACACAATTGGAGCAAATCGGCACTACAATAAAATAAGATCAACGGAACAGACTCCTCCACGTTGGAAAGAAATTATATTCTCTTGAAACTAAATCGTTGGTTATTCAATATAATAAAATAGGACAGAAATCATGACATAGTTTTACTTTAAAAGTTGAAAATTTTTAATTTTATATTTTTGGAGGTGCTGAAGTAGAATGTGAATTTCGCATATGATCTGTGTTTATATAATTCAAAAATAAATTCGAAACAATTACACAATTTACAATTAATGTGTTGGAACCTGGAATCGAATGATTTTTCACAGCTAAATAAGTAGAACAATTAGAAAAATATGACAGAATACAGCTCGGTTTTCCAGTGGTAATTCAAATTAAGAGAAAGGACTGAGGCCAGCTCAGTAGTTCTTCCAGGAAAGAGAACTGTAAAAGAGGAAAGAATAATAATATAACACGAATTATTATATGAAGTTAAATCGTAAAGAGTAGTCGATAAACAATAAAAATAATAAGAGCACGCTTATTATGAGAAACCCAATGCACAAATGACATAGCATAACAGATCAACATGGAAGTGAAAGGAAAAAAAACCGAATTGTGCCCTGTGTAGTTTATGCATAGACGAAGATTTATTATTCGAAATTCCTTCCTCCCACACGAGTTATTACATGAGATGCTGATGAATCTGCTCAGTCATCATTCAGTTGTGTGAATAGAAATGAATGAAGGACAATAATGTGAATAGTATTAAGGACTACTAGGAGGCATTCCACGTTATTCAAATGCAAAGTTATTAAAGGAGCGGAGGTACGAAGCGAGCATGTTTTATAAACTGACTAAAGCGCTGGAGGGATGAATGTTAGAGTCAAATGTCTGTGACTGGATCGGAGTGAAGAAAAAAAACTACAAAACCCACAAAAATAAATAAATGAATCTAGTGTAAAAAGGATTTTTGGATGTAGAATGAAACGTTAGCCAAGATCAGGGTTTCCCAAACTTTTTTGTACCACGCCCCCCTTTTGTTGAAGTGAAAGATTCTCGCGCCCCCCCCTTAACAATAAATTGTGTGGACCTAGGAACAAAACAAAAACAAATAAGTATAACATTGAAAACAAAACATTTATTTATACTGCCATAAGGCACAACAATATCAGTTTTCATAAAATACAAAAATTATTTATAAGAGAAAAATAGATTAGGTTGGTTAGTAAGATAGATGGGCTTCCATTTTTCTTACTTGTATGCCTATTCGTGGCTGAGTTTTAGTAAGTGCACAACGCAAGTCACTGGCAACATCAAGTTTATTCCGAAACTTTGTTTTAATTGCCACAAGTGTTGAAAATGCTTTTTTGCACAAATAGGTGCTTGAAAAAGGCAAAAATAAACGAAGTGATACACTAGGATACACTTTGAAATATTTTAACCATAATGAAGGTTTGACCATTATATCAAAGTGGTCAATTTTCTAAACCTCATGGTTAATTTAGAATTTTAGAAAGACGACTTAAATTTAATTTAATTTTCAACTTGTCTCGCGCCCCCTGACATGTCCTCCCCCAGTTTGGGAACCGCTGGCCTAGATGATGCGTTGAAACAAATTAACAATAAATTATTTCATTAAATTCGTAAAAATAACACAGTTGAGTGAAAAATATAAACATTAAAGACAAGAGTGCGTCATTTAGAGCGAAGAAGCGGGGGTGTATTGAGGTAAGAGAGAGCCTAAAAGGAATATTGTAGAAACAATGCTTCTGAGAAACGATAAGCACGTTTAATGGCTATAATGTACGAAGTAGGCTATAATGGCATTGTGGGAGGAATTTGGAGAAAAGGTTAATATGATCTTTACGAAAGCTTTTTAGAAATATCAGAGAGATATGGTAAAGAAGAATGAGAATGCGGTATTATAATTCCAATAAACATAATGACCAGTCATACTGAATGTTCCAATAAGGGTGATTCCATAACTGTTACTTTTTTATCTAATTTTTTTATTAAATTAAAATCTAGAGCCACTTATTTTTACTCTATTTTATTGTAAAAATGAAACTCCGTGAGGACTTCGCAACTATCGAAAATTAAAGGCACATTTTCCGTGCCAAGGTACTGACATAAAATACATTTGATAGGCATTCTTCAGAAAAATTATAAAATGTATGGATGATTTGCACATCAAGATCTCTGGATTAATTAGCTTGGATCATTTATTGTGACAGAAAATAATTAATACATAAAAGTGGACAAGTCACGGTATTGACATTTAAGTGATAAATTGTAAGTTTTATCTGGACTTGAAGCCGTATTATTAGAAAGAGGTGATGAAATATTGATCATGAGGAGTATATTGTAGATTATATTTATTTTAAAATTTTTATAAATAGATTGCTAATGGATGTCCAGTAACACTAAAGAGTATAAGACATAAATAAACACTGTTAAATGGGATAAGGTTCTCACCTTGTTTCTTACAAACTATATACACAGTACAATGCAACATGGCCGTTCTATCCAGTGTGGGTCATGGGTTCCTCAATGGACCTTCGCCACCCAATGCGGCTGTTCCAACCGCGGACGCTTAAGAAACATACAAACTCTAAACCATTGGTTTATGAAGAAAATTAAGACCTATATTTGAGCTATACTTCGGAGTGGAAAATATCTTCCCAACATATCAAAAGATATCTTCTCTTAGAACTATTATACAGAAATTCTGGAATCACAATAGGAATATGTATTGCCCATTCATCAGCTTTCAAGCATCATTTGAGACAGTTAAAGAATAGAAATATGGGAGACGATTACTGTTTAGAACGTTCCAAAGAGTCTGGTGGACTCAATAACGCCTTTAGACCTTTGACCTTTGACCTAACGAGCAGCCCTAGAACTGATCCTTTGGCTCAAAGAGATCCTTAATGAGCAGTTCTGAGGACACGAGAGAAGGTCAAGCAAGGTGACAGTTTAAATACGTGGATATTTATACTATACATGGATGAAGTAGCAGCACTATTAAAAAGGCGATTTCAAATGACATTCGTTGAAAGAAGAAACCTCCTGGCTCTAATGATCTAACGTCTTCTTTTTGCGGTTGACATTGCCCTAATTGCAGGTTGTGTAGATTATCTGCACAATTATAGTGAATGAACAGTTTGAAGTGCGAATTCGAGGTTTTATTCAAAAACAAAAATAAAAACCGGAAATATCTACTGTGAACAATAATGAACACTTATTAAACTACAAGTCGGTGGCTCGGCCACTTGTAGTTTAATAAGTGCATGCACAATCGCATCCCTGCACAACCGTTAGCTTAGAAGTTAGTAATATTCTTCATGGGTTGTAGGGATATTGATTATTTATTTTATTTTTGGAAGGAAGCAAATTTCAACATTGTGTCGCATGAGTACCCCATCTATTAGTTGGAACTGTAGAGTAAGAAATCCACAATGAAACTGAGGAGTAGTTTAAATAGTCAAACCTTCACTTCGGAATGGTTGGATGTTATTGGAAAACCTATGGAATTTTTTCCCCACCCATTTTCGTATCAATCATTAGAGCATGTGCCATTCTCTCCGCCCAGTATTGCTACATCCTACCTGATTTCATATTCCTTTCCGCCATCGGAGAATGGAAATTTTAAAACAGAAAAATTCCTGTTTTTGCTTCGTTAAATTTTCGTAAATAATAATAACTAGAAATTTCAAAAATTGACTTTCACAATTTTCAATAGATTAGTCAAGCACCGCTTTACTCTCCAGAAACTTCAGGTTCAGAACTAGAGTAAAAACATGGGTGAAATAAAATGGAGCAGATATTTCACCTTCAACAACCAATCAAGAAGCTGAGGAAGGAAGAGAAGGAGAGGCGTGCCTAGAACAGAGGTAGCCTAGCACAATGAGGCGGCACACAGCCACTCCCCCTCCATGAAGTAATGCCTAACGGTGGTCCCGTGGAGGGTGGGAAACAGGTGTAGGGAGGTGGTTTTAGTGGGTAAAAATCCCACACTACGGATAGGTACGGGCCTATCCGTGTCTTTTGAAGATTTCCACCTACCCCCGTAAAAAAAAAAAAAAAAAAAAAAAAACCACACACACACATTGCGTCGTTTCATATTAAATGAACTTTTCAAAGGCAAGATTATTTAGTAAAAAAAACAACGGAAATGAAATCAAAACCTTATAATTCAAAATATTTACACTCATCTTGTATACTCTCTAAGCATTAGTAAATTTCCAATCCTAGAACTGAAAAATGAAATAATGTCTAAAAGATGTACCTGAGAATCACTTTCAAAAATTTAACCCATGAGGAAGTTATCTAAATTTCTGAATATATGGAAATCTGCTGGAGATGAGTCTGGTAAATAAGGTGGGCGTAGAAGGACTTCGTAATACAGCTCGTTCAGTTTCTTCACTTTTGTCGTGAAACATGAAATCTGGCGTTGTCCTGGGCCCCTTCCGGTTAATCCATGTAGGTTACTTTTTGACAATTTTGTTTGATTTGTGTCGATATCCCTACAGTACGACGTTGAAGTGATAATTCACCTATGTGTAGAAAGGAGAAGCCAAACATCCCAGTCATTGACCATCATTCAGAAACCAATAATTAATTTGGATGCAAATTCAGCCCGTTCGTTACAATACTCTTCCCCGAACGCAATGGTGTTTCTTTTAACTTAGGCTGTCAAGTGTCCAAGTTTAAGATCATTTAAAAATTACAGGAAAATCACGTGTTTCAATAGTCATATTTTTTTCTATATTTGGTGGCATACTAAGAAATGTTCGTAAAATTGTGACGATAGTTCATATTAAAAAAAATAGGATTAATAACAGCTCACTACAATCTGTAAACATGAAGATAGTAATCAACAGAAAGCCTATAATTCCACTTTAAATTTTAAAAATTCAAACAACGGACATATCATACGAAGCGACCCAATACAAACGAGTATGTACACAAAATTGATTAATATACATTACAGCGCCACTTTACTAGAGTATACAGGTCCTTTTATGTAGCATGACAATGAAGAAGGCCTTATAGAAGATGTTAAAATTCGTAGGACATGCTGATACGAGGAACTGCTAGAATGGATAATGTTGGAGGTTGTTAGTTGTGCGTAGAGCACTTGAATTAATGTAATCATCATCCGTAGAGGAGCAGCCGAGCATTCCCATGTAAATTAATTCATCACTACGCGCCTATTTCCAACTGTTATGCGCCCAGTCATTACACCGTGCTGTTTACATCGGCCGGGTTACCAGCCTATCTTCATCTCCTTGGTCTACGAAGTGTTTGAATGTTCTGTTATCCTAGAAATGGCAACTATGGCTTTCTGGAAATGTCATGGTTCTACAATTGTTAATGATGGAGTGGGGATATAAAGTTTGGCATATCTCAAACAGATCATCTCATCAGCTCATCGTATGTGTGATGTTAATTTTAAGTAACAGGACTACAGACCTCCTACTAGAAGAAGATGTTTGTAATGCACATTAGCGATGGACCGGAATCGAGGAGTTTAAACTAAGGGCGGATTGGACGTGTGAAGAAATTTAGGTACTTTGGAGAAATAGTCCGACAAAATAGACTAGAACATGAAGCGATCAACAGCAGATTTGGGAAATTGGACCGAGCTTATCATCAGACAAAGAACTTCTAAAATAAGAATTTGCTGAGCATTGAAGCCAAGTAATACAATAGTGCTGTAGAACAGCTTGAAGGATTATATACTTCGGAGATATTGACTTTAAATAGAAAGGGACTAGTTGATCAAGCTGAGAAAGGGAGATTTTAGGCAGCAGATGAGGTTAATGGACAAAAATCGCTGATTTAGTAGAACAACGTCATAACCCCAAGATCGAGGGTTCGTACCCGGCAGATGGCCCTAGGATTTTTTAAAGGGAGTAAAAAATCCTTGGTTATGTCACCCTTCGAAAGGGACGTTAAACGGGAGTCCCGAGCCTGGACTGTGGTCAAGTAATCGTTAAATATCCCTGTCCTGATTAAACCTGGATAGGTAAAATTTAGAGCTCCCAAAGTAGCATCGTCCGATTAGCTATAGCAGCAAAAACTGACGCCAAATGAACCAACAAATAACAACAACGTCATAATTCCATTTTTCAATAGAGGTATTTGAAAGTTCCATGTGAGTTAAACAAAAATAAAAAATTGGGCATTGGTAAAGCAAAGCATTCCTATTGTAATCCTATGAAATTCTTTTATTAACAATCAGAAAATTTTTAAAAGCTAACAACTTGTTTTTGACTTATGTCAGCATTCCCATATAACTTCAGATTCAAACATGATGCAACTCAAAATATGACTTTATTAAATAAAACGAAAAATTGGAAATGGATTATCAAATATGTCTTTTCTGAATCAAAAACTTTCATCCAATACAATTGTTACTGAAGGCTTAACTAAAAAATTGGCATTATTTGAAGGAGCGATATGCTTTAGTCTAAACGTAAAGATAGAACTAATATCAATATTAATTTAACAGAAAAGGTTGCAGGTCTATGGATACATTTTAAGAATGTCGGATAGTCACCTCACAAATGAAATATGGAATTTTATAAAACCTAAGACAAAAAAATATAGATGGTTCCAGGAATGTGATAAGGATATAAAAAAATCTCTATTCCGGAGGACAAAATCATGAACAAGGATGAATTTCGACGAAAAGCTACAAGGGTTTTGAGTATGGAGAGGAATCAAATGACGAAGAGGATCTCTGCCGGAAAATTGGAAGAAGGCACTGCGATTGGAGCTCAAGATGTACTAGCAGGGTATCAAATCTGGTAAATGATTCATATTGTTGATTTGAAGTCCATAACGGCTCAATACGAATGCAAGAGATTTAATTTTTGAAACAAGGCACAAACTGCTACATCCTCACATATTTTTAATTTCAAAATTCGATTACGAGCTTTGGGGCTCCACTAAGCCATCGAATTCCTCTCGTATCCAATCCTTACAATCCAAAATCCTTCGTAAAATCCTCAATGCTCGTTGTTTTGTTAAGAATAAAGACATCCATAACGACCTTAATGTCCCTTTTGTTGCTGATTTGGCCCGAACTCGGTATCTATCCTTTCATAACAAACTTCATTACCACTCAAACCCTCTAGTTTCAAACCTAGCTTCCTCTTCAATTCCCGATAATCCTCCGAGGTGTCTGAAAAGAAGATGGCCACGTGACCTTCTTAGTCGAACTTTGATTTGAGTACTGCCAGTGGGTAGTTTCTCTACTTGTAATTCTCAAGTCATTATGCATCGCTCATCCTATTTACTTGTTGTATTATTTTAATGCTGTTGTAAATATCAATAAATAAATTTTTAAAAAAATTCGATTACGAAAAGTAGATTGTTCTTAGAATGCTCTGTAAGTTTTCTCCTCCTTCATTTTTGAAAGCTTTAATCTGGAAGCTCATTCCAATATTTTTTAGCTTACAAGTTCATCCATTATACTACGAAAACTGTTTTATTTACAAACATGTATGTGATCCTTTAAAGACTTGTATGTATTTAATTATAACATTAATAATTTTTAGCAGCTAGACTGTAAAACTAAATTACTATAATATAATAGAGGACAGAT
This sequence comes from Arma custos, assembly GCA_037127475.1. Taxonomy (NCBI): domain Eukaryota; kingdom Metazoa; phylum Arthropoda; class Insecta; order Hemiptera; family Pentatomidae; genus Arma; species Arma custos. Next base: position 61,109,006 of record CM073759.1, on the reverse strand, counting down.
AATAACTGACCATTTTAGTAAATTATTGAAAGATGTGCTGAGGCGTTTGCCAAATCTACAGTGGGGACTGAAAAAACTCAATATTTGCATCCCCCAAAGGTGATTCTTCGTTTCTTGTGTCGAGACATCAAGCCCCGAGTCAGAACTGGATACAGGCAATAATACGTTCCTCCACCCCCTCCCCCCACATCACCTAAAAGAGGTACATAGCAGTTGATCAACCTCAACACTTCTTTCTTCAGGCTGAGCTATTTTATAGTTTATCCACTTACGAATAACATGTATTTACAAACCGACGTTTCAGTCTCCTTGTCGGATACTGTAATAATTTTTCTGACTTAACTAGTGAAAAAGTAAATTTTTGAAATTTTGAAGTTGTCCGCTATTGACCTGAGCGGATAAAGATAAACCAGTAAACCTCTCATTCCACTTTTAACGACTAACGATTTAGAAGATAGTAAACTTCATCTCATTTAAGCAGTAAAATGCTGCTTCTTTATGGATCTCTCACGTAATATTTATCAAACAACCCAAAACCAACAGTTTTTGAGTACAACATTGAATACTATTAGAGCATTTTCTGAAAATGTCAGGGACTATGATCCTGTCTACACTGTTTTGAATATTTTAAAAAGCGTGTTAATATAAATTCAATTATTTTAAATTTAAATAAGAAACGTTAACTAATTAATTAGTTAATTAATTAGTTAATTAAAATTTAAATAAGTTGCATTTGGGCCGGTGATCGCCTTCGTCGCCGCTTGGTATATTTGCCCTGAAGATGGCCTACATTGTAGGCCGAAACGTCGGCACACAATAAATAAGTTACACTTATTAAGGTGTTTTTATTGACTGCACCCCCAATTATTTCTTCCTTATATTAAATAAGAAACAATAGATGGATTTAAAAAATAAATGAATCAGTGACTATAACGAATGTAATTTATTAAATAGAAAATTTGAAGTATATAAGTTAAATAACGTAGATATGAAGAACAAGAGAAAGGTTTATTTAAAAGTTTTAAAGATGGGATTGAAGACAAGAAATAAATTAATGAAAACACAGCAGCCCTTCCCCCCTTGATATACCCAGCATGCACAAAGATGAAAGGCGTCCATTTAAAATTAATGGGAATATCAGACCTTTTCAAAGTCAACCTTTCAATCTTCAAAGTCACTTAGAAAGAATATGAGTTCAATAATTAAGACAAACATTGAAGTTAAGAAAAAATTACTTCTTTTATTAAAACATACCTATTTACTTAATGTAATTCATCTCCTGACAAAAGTTGTTGTTCTTATGATTGAAAATGATAATTAAAAGTTTAAAATATGATTCAAATTTATTTCATTTATTTTTTTAAGATTGTATGATAAATTTTTAGTAATAAAAACATGGATTTTTTCCATTTCACAGAAACCTAGACTAAAAAATAATCAATGATAAATATATATGCCTTGCCTTGACTTCAAAAGGTATGGAGTTTAAACAAACTCCGTTGTAGTCATTAATACACATATAAAAGCAAGTAAAACACTCACACTCCACACAAAACTGACATGGGAAAAAATACTAAAAGAAGGAGGCAAAATTATGAGTAGCAACAAAATTAACTGAAGGATGTCGATCGCCGTCAAGAAAAAACACTGAAAATATTTCAAACCTGACAGATAACTTAAGAAAATGACAATTGAAATTTTATGGACAAAGACTTCCCCTAATTAGAACCTCCAATAGATTTGTTATTTACATACAAAAATCAAACACTCCATGGATTAGCTAAGTAAACATAGATTTAGAAAAAACGAAAACAGAATCAAGTAATGTTATAGACAAAAAATTGTGGAAAGTTGATACTAAAGTCAGTGAAGAAAGCATTGAAGCAACTAGGATCGAAATGAAAAGAGGAGAGAAAAAGAAAAGAGGGAGAATATGAAAGTGGTATGGGAAATATGACATCTAAATGCTTTGCGTGATCCTCCATACATCATGATAAATATCTAGTAATGCAAAGTATTTTAAAGTTACGGAATAAAGAATATATCTTTTAAATAAATATAATGTCCAATGTTTCGTATTAATACACAGGCATATTAAAAATCCAGTTTTTTCTGGATACATAGTCTTGCAAAAATTTTAAAAAAAAAAGTTAGGCATTACTTATCCACACTTCAATCACAAAAAATCTATTTTATGATGTTTCTGCTATTATACATAATCTCAAATGTGTAGTAGAATATACCACAATCTAGATGTTAGAACCTAATATGGGTTACTAAAAATAATCTATTTGTTTATTATTGAATGAAACTTATATAAGCTTGTAATTCTGAAAGATATCATAAATGTGACACTAATTTTGCAACGAGCTTGAGATGTGGGATAGCGACACGTTAGACCCTGGCGACAGGTCTATTGTTATCCCTATTGTGCTTATGGTATTTTGATGAAAAGATTAATTAGTAATCTGATTAATTCTGGATAATGGAATTAATCGAGGCCCGGAGCGGCCTACTACACACTACACTAGACGCGGATGGTAGAGATGGTTGGTATGGTTGGGGAGTTGTAGATACGAGTGAGGACGGCTGACAGCGTTATCTGTTCTGCTTTGGTCCTAACAATCGTCACTCGTTCCCAAAACTGTCTCGTAGAATCAATGCCTATTTGATTTTCCTTAGGCTTATTTGTTTTCCTATGCCAAATATTGTTTATATTAAGCAACAGTTTTATAACTTATTATGAAAGCTATGTTATAGGAGTTACGTTTTTATCTACAGACCCGTTGGATTAGTCATTAAGTCGGATTTTCTTCAAAATAAGTTTCTTGTATTCAAAGAAACGGAATCGTGTTATTTATGTTATAAGCACGATCGATTATATAGTTTTTACATGCAATAGTTTCGTGTAAGGATAAACAAATATATTATTTTCAGTAACACATAGGAAGTTACTACATCTCGACTGTGGTATATTCGGTTACACATATGAGATTATATATCTACCGCCCCGGTGAATAAGTGTATAAGTCGATTTTCTCCAAAATGAATTTCTTGTACTTAGGAACGAGGAATCGTACAATTTTCGTAGTAAATAAGAGTTAAGTCATGTATGAAAATGAGTCATTTCTTATATTATAACTCTATTTTAAACGAAAATGACACTATTCCGCATCTCTCAATACAATATATTATATTTACCACTTATTCACTGTTGATATAGCAGAATAACCTTGTAATAACTTCAATAAAGTAGATACATTTTAATTTAATATTAATGGTTAAAATATTTAATTAAATATTTGTGTATCATTGTATAGTTGCCAAACGCACGTGATCTTCTGCTTATATTCTTCTTCAATTGCCATCTTCGTTCCGAAGGTTAGCAATCATCACGGCTATTAGAACTTGAGATAAGGCAAATCTGAAAAACTGTTTTCTATAGGACTTCAACCATTCTCTTAGATTTTTCCGATATGATAGTAGTCTCCTTCTGACGCTTTATCTTCCTTGGAATTTTCAACTCCAATAAGACATATTTAATTCCATGCATTATGTGCCGCAGATATTGCAGTTTGCTTTTTTAAAAATTATTTTCACCACTTCCTTTTTCTTCCTCATCCTTAGCACAACAGTCTCATTTGCATCTCTATCCAACCAACATATTTTGTGAATTATCCTGAACGATTAAATCTTAAACGTATGTTGTCTTTGTATATTTTGTTTTCTTTGGAGTCCAGCACTCTACCACGAAGAAAAACACCGTGAGCTCACAGAAAAACGTCTTCAAGTCTGACATGCGGTATTTGCTGGAAAATTCTGTCTTTATCTTCATGAAGCTAGCTCTAGACTGTTGGATTCGTATTCTGATTTCTACAGAGCATTCATTGTCTTGATTGATAACTTTGCCCGAGTATTTATATTTCTTTATATAAAATTGTAAAATATAATAGTTTAAATATATACTCAAAGGCAGCAAAGTAGGCAAGCGCTCATCCATTAGTTTGTTGACATTTGGGGATGAACAGCACTTAGACGTTTGACCACACTTTGCTAATAGATGTATTTTCAAGGCTCTCCCTAACTCTTCTTCTACCCCCAGTCTAACTTCTTTGCAGTACATATATTAATATATATTTACAAATATTATTAGATAATATGTAAATAATATTTGTAAGGATATAGTTCTTTTTAAGTAAGTTTCTTAATTGTTTATAGGCGATTTTATTGAAGACTAGCTGTGCCCGCGACTTCGTCTGCGTGGTATAGTGACTTTGGGCAGCATTTTTAATTTTTTTGGCCAATTACTTTGCAAATAAAATACATGCTTACATTAAAATAAGTGTTTTACTGCAAATAGCTTATTTAAGTAAATTTTTATAAACAACGTTTTTTGTTTCCCATCTTTTGCCAAAACGTACTTTATGTAGTGAAATCTAAGTGAATTAAAGAATGGTTAACAGACATCGGAGTATATTCAAACTACATAGTTTATAATTTTTACTAGTAAAAATTCGTTCATTACCTTCTGTCATAGTAGAATACTTTGTTTTATCTGTATATATTGTTTAACTTCAGGATCAGTAGTTAAATTATAAATTTCAACTATGTGCTCAGTTTCGGAGCAGGCAGCTGACTGAGAAACCAGGATACAAAGTTCACGTTTAATGTTTACGGAGTAGAGGGGAATAAAATAATTATTAATTTTTATATTCTTTTAGTGCATCTTCAACGTTGTAAAACCGTATTTTATGTAATAAAATCTAATTAAATTAAAGAATGGTTATGAAAACTATGTATTACGAAAGTACACACGCAAACTAACTACAAAATTAACGAAAACAATGGTATTTTACAAATGGTTCTAAACAAAAATCTAGTTACTTTATTTAAATGAGCTTAAGAAAACGAAAAATTGTACAGAGATTGTTCGTTATTACAAAGGAGGTACCGTTATTAGGTTCCTACCTAATAATCAAATGTACAACAAATAGTAATGAAATATTAACATCCAACTAAATTCAAAAGAAATCTTCTTTTGACGAATGAAATAAACCAAAAACGACCCAAATAAAGAAAAAATATTTTACTAACCTAACCCAAAAACTGGTTTTTATCTCACAGAGAACATTAAGTAAGTAAAACAAAACATCGTGTTAAAAAATCGAATTGTAATCAATGCGCAGTAAATAATAATGAATTTGAAGCTGAAAATTTTTAATATTCGCATGCGTTTCGCAAATTAGTCTGCCCTCAAATATATGCTCGTTCGGGTAGGCACACTTAGGCACATTTTCCTTCCAACGCACATAAACGTTAAATATTTCCATACAAACTTTCATCCCCTATTTTAATTTTATCCCCTAACGGGTAAAATTTCTATAAACTACAAAATTTGAATGTTATTTATATACAATCAAAAGCCTAAAGAATAAGTTTCAAGCTTCTAACTCCAAAAATGACAAAAATTACATACAAACCTTCATCCCCTCTTTCAACCCCTTGCAAACTCTTTTTCGCATTAAAAAGGATCATATGACCTTTTCACAGAGTTACATTCGCATTTATATTATTATTATAGTTACCATGATACGATTTCCCGTATTTTCCTTTTTTTATGGGTCGATTTTAAAAAAAAAAAACCCACATATTTCTTTATTTTTAAAGTAGAAACTAAATAAAACATTTCAGGGACTAAAATTCGCTACAAAAATGAAATTTTTTTTTGTTATTACAAACGTTTGTCACCCTTATCACCCCTCTTACGGGACGAATTTTCAAAAATCTTTCTTAGTACGCGTTGGACTTATAAAATGTACTGCTGTCCAAATTTCAAATCTGTAGCTTATGTCGTTTTGGCTCTGCGGTGGTCTTTTCGGTCATGACGAACATTTTTATATATTTATATATATATATATATATATATATGTATATATGTAGAGAGAGAGAGAGAGAGAGAGAGAGAGAGAGAGAGAGAGAGAGAGAGAGGAGAGAGAGAGAGAGAGAGAGAGAGAGAGAGAGATAGAGAGAGAGAGAGAGAGAGAGAGAGAGAGAGAGAGAGAGAGAGAGAGAGAGAGAGAGAGAGAGAGAGGAGAGAGAGAGAGAGGAGAGAGAGAGAGAGAGAGAGAGAGAGAGAGAGAGAGAGAGAGAGAGAGAGAGAGAGAGAGAGAGAGAGAGAGAGAGAGAGAGAGAGAGAGAGAGAGATAGAGAGAGAGATAGAGAGAGAGAGAGAGAGAGAGAGAGAGAGAGGAGAGAGAGAGGAGAGAGAGAGAGAGAGAGAGAGAGAGAGAGGAGAGAGAGAGAGAGAGAGAGAGAGAGAGAGAGAGAGAGGAGAGAGAGATAGAGATAGGGACCGAAATCAGAATCTATAAGACCTACAGAGCTGCAATTGGGCTCAAATTGTAGTAAATTTAATCTACTTTAAAAATGGTTACCTATGTTTTTTTTTCAAAAACGCACCGATTAGGAAATACACGCCAAAAACTGAAATAACTCCGAAAATTTCAAGGTTTTTCGGCCACCGAAGGTTTCCCTCGTAATTTTTACGCTTTTTCTCTCCATAAGAACCTTCTTTGCGCCTTAGCAAAAATACAAAAAAAAAAATTTAGCCGAATCGGTCGCACCATTCTCGAGTTTTACGATTAGCAAGACATTTGGCGATTCATTTTTATTATATAGATTTGTTTGTCATGGAAATTAGATAAATTATTATTATTTTGTTTATCCATTTAACGTGACTTTTTGCTGCTATGGCTAATCGGCGGATGCTACAGCGAGAGTCCTTAAGTTTTTCTATTCCGGTATAATTAGGTATGGATCTTTAACGTGTACCTGACACCGTACATGCTCAAGAATCCCATTTTACGTCCCTTCAAAAGGACGGCAAGTCCAAGGTTTTTTAATGCCTTTTAAATATATTCTAGTGTCGCCCTGCCACGCTGCGATCTTGCTATCAATAATGGCTCAATAATATTTTGAGACATTATCACTCATTCCCTTGCAATGCCTCCCATAATTTTCGATCCAATCCTTCATTCCATTCCCAACTATACACTTGTTAGGTTTTATTTGAACTTGGGTTTAATAATAATTAGAAAGGCTTTAGCAAACCCGAATGTTCGATGCTGATACCACCGATCCCTGCTTATTAATCTCCGTCCGTCAATCACCATCCAACCTCTAAAGGCATGCGTACTCCTAAACCGTTATCGTCCGAACTTTACTCGGGCGTTATCGGCCGATCTCTGCAGATCAAATCAAACATATGTAATACAAATGGAGTGCTTACACCACTATAACCGTCATCGTCCGATAACGCCCGTTCACGGTCGACCAACCGGCGAGTCCGAACGTGTTGAGATTCCTCGCCAGTCTTTCTGTCAGTTTGTATTCTGCCTTGTTATTAGTGGTTCGACTGTGTTTAAAATAAATTGAAGTGTGCTAAAACACATTCTAAAATATTCAAAGAACTTGATGGGTTGTAATTTTAATTCTTCAAAAAAGTGGTGATATTCACCCAGTTGTTTTCTGTACATAAATATTTCATTAACCCACACACGTCGACGAATTAAATTGCTGTACGAATTTTCTAAAAGATACATTTCTTCGAATTCATAAAAAAAACCCGTAAAAACTCGTCTTCACATTGTTAAGCCGCATAATCAACTACAGAAGATCGACAACTCACAATAACAAAATAAAAAGAGTGTATGCATGTCCGAGTAATTCTGTCCGACAAAATCGGTTTTGGTGTAGGCCTAGGGTAAGTCACTGTACAAACGTGAAGATTCCACCTCACGTTTCCCAGTCACTTCAGAGCTAACTTTTTATTATTATTATTACTTTTTAGTTCATTATTTAGACCATTCCTCCTCTATTTTATTGGAACACTTTTCACAAACCGAAGGACTAGGCCAAGAAAGGGTTTTGTTATACTTCTGAAAAAGAGTAGATAAGGGTAGGCAGAGTTGAGTGACAGGTCTAATATTTAAAAAAAAATATTTTATAATAATTTTATTGATTGCTGATACTGTTACTTATTCTATACAAGATACAAGATCAGCAGTCCTTTTACATAGTCACTGTTAGTGATGCGGTTCCTCTTAAATTTATAAATAGTATGGAAACTTATAACGAGCACTACACTTTGACCTCCATATATCTTTCGCACTTATATCAACCAAATTTTCCAATTTTTCTATGAATTACTCCAATCATCCAAGTCCTCAAGTGCAATCCTTATCTTGCAACACTCATTCAAGATTCAGTCAACTATACGGAACATTAAGCTGGACTTCTAAATATTCAACCGAAAACGAACTACCTATCCTTAGACCAAATTTCCAACCAGACTTGAACTGTGGAAGACCACAAAACCTTCTAACATCAAACGCATAAAATCCTTTCAATCTGAAGTACTAAGCTATGGTTCTTAAAGCTACAGAACCATAGTAGATCCCAACTAATTTTACAATTAAACCATACATCCCGAAATTCATGTCCTCTACACAGTTGACCTTATATCAACCAAAATTTTCAAAATCCAAATGAATTAATCCAATAAACAAAATCCTGTAGTGCAATCCTCATTCAGCAACACTCATCCTTATAATCGTCCTCGCGGCAATGTCCAAGAGACCTAGTGTAAATATGCCATTGGATTTCTGGCAGTGGTCAGCTTCTTCACTCATGTCCTGAATGTCTATGACTTTTAATTATTCTCCACTGGTATCAACAATGACAGCTGAGAAAGAAGCGTTGGGATCTGCTCTCTACATGTGGAGGGTGGAGGTGGGCCTGAAGTGTGTTAATAAAGTATATTGCTTGAATGTATTCCTAATAAGAACTAATGCTATTACTATCCAATAAACATTTATAATTCATTTTAAAGAGCTCAATTGAATTATGACAACAGACGATAGATAATAGTACAATAGAGTAAAAATTACAATAGATTTTTGAGTGGACTGATATGAAAAGTAGGAAGGGCCGTAGGACAATGAGGAGGAAGAGGAGAGGAGACACAAAGGAAAGAGAGAGGAGGCACAAAGGACACGAAGCAGGAATCGATGTGGAGGATCCCTATCGAGTCTGCATCGCCGATGATGGCTCTGCCTCTTAGTTATGTTCACTGCATTCCAATTCCTTCTACGTACTTCACAAATGTTCTTCACGAATACTCAATATGGATTCAGAATTAGTTTTTTTCCAATTGGCTGGGGAGAAGGTTTTTTCCGATATACTTTCAGGGTTCTTCACTTTTATTAGGAGTATTCATTATTTAATCTCAAGCAATGCATTCTTTCTTTATCTTTACCCTTCATACCTCAATTTCAACGTTATTGAAATTATATTTACATTCCCGGTGAACAAGTGGTTAAGCCCAATTTTGTCCAAAGATAGTTAACTGTGTTCAGAGAAGCGGAATCGTGTCTCTTGAAATGGAATTGTAATATATGCAATGACTCCTTTTCACCAACATTTTGATGCTTATTTACGGTGGCTGTAGATATAAAGCAGGCTAAATGACGAGATCGATAGAAATATAACTTTTATCAAAACGTGTAAACCTGTAAAGAGGAGAGCTCAGTATAATAAAAAAATTAAATTATATTTTCTCTTTTTTTGCCCGAACTTCCATTCGTATTCAGAACAAATCGGGAAGGATTTTTTTTTCTTGATCGGGAAGCAATTTATTTGTTTTTCAATAATATATGAGTTACTTATTTTTACAAATCATGAGCATCAATAATACATCACATAAAAACCAATTCTCAACTTCATTTTTTTTTATTTTACTCAACGAAAAAGTGAGAAAAAAAGGAGTTAGTGAAAAAGCCATTTAGATACAGCGAATGGAATTTTATATGATCAGTTTTCACCCGAGGCGTTCCATTAGTATTCATGAATGTTAGAGAGCCTAGAATTGGAAGCGGCTCTTCTCCTCCTCACGAAATTATTGACTGCTGCTCTATTTTATAGCGAAATAGAAATTTAACTCTCACGCCCATCTCCTTTTTATTCAAACCAATAAGAGAGAGAACCGGAGGGATGTGAATTATTATCCTACAGAAGAATGATTTTTTTATCACTTTTCAATTTGATTGCCACTTCCATGCGTTATTAAATGACATGCAACCCTTTTACGCACTGCCTGGTTATAATAAAAAGGATTTGTTTAGTTCTTTCATATAAATTTGACTAAGGAGTTCATCGCCTACTCGGAGTTCCCCTAGCAACTAAAAGAGAAAACTACGAGAAAGAAAGTGAAGTTACTCTTGTTTCCTAATTGTGATGAGCCACTTTTTCCTACCCGTCCTACCCAACGGCTTTACAGTAGGGGTATTTTTTTCAATGACTAGGAAAGTGAAATACTAAGACGGAATTATTATTCTTTACCTTTATGCACTTTTTTTATAGAAAAAACCCCATAAAGGTAAAGAAATTTATAATTATAAGATTTAATTATAAGATATTTTTTCTTTTTTTATAGAAAGAAAAAATACAGCGAAATATTTGTTCTAGGTAGCATGCAATTTTTTTTTTTCGCTTTTGCTACTGTCAGTGAAACGATTTTAGATTCAAGAGATGAGGATAGCGTTTGATATATGCAACCGAAAGTAATTTTTTAAAAGTCTTTTTCTTTATTGGAGGAGAGCAGCATCAGATGAAATGTATACTGATAGTTTTTAGATATAGAACGAAGTATAGTACCACCACAAAATGCAAAACTGTGCCAAATGCTAGAGAAAAATAAAATAAAAGTAAAAACATTTATATATCGATTTAAAAAAAATCTTATGAATCCACATCGAAAAGAGTTTGACTTTGAATCTGAATGGTAAAATATCTGTGCTTAGAATTGAGAATGATTTCGTTATATTGGTTGGGGGAACGAAAAACTGTAAAACTAAGTACAAAGACGTTGATAGAAGTGATGAAATAGAGCTCGAAGTAAATTTGATTAAGGCTATGTGGTTAGTTACAGAAACGGCGGTGTTCTTAGTAATATTGTCGAATGAGGTAATAAGTTTGAACATGTAGGTAAGTTCAAGTACATTGATAACTAGAGAAACGAAGTTTTAAGTAAGTAATTTAATTGAAGTGAAAATTGAAAAGTGCTTGCAAAACTTTTTGCAATAGAAAAAAACTTTTAAAAATGATAATTACCACTAGAGAATATACATATTTACATTACCTACATACATTCTTGTTACATTAGTACTTAGTAAAAATATTAACATACTATACTATATTAATACTATATTAATTATTAATAGAAACATATTAAACATGTAACAGAAACATAGTTACTCATATTTATATAAACTTTAAAATATAATATAGTAAAAAAATTATATTATTTATATAAACTTTATAGATAGTAATAGGTATTTTTCTAATACATATGCATAGCTTGTGTCATTAATGAATAATTGAAATATTGTTGCAAATTACTTAATTAATTATTCATTCGAAGTTGGACTTGGCAAAGAAGTGATAAAAAATTCTAAAGCAATTAGCAGGTTGTAATAAGATGGGGACCTGCTACATTATCTGTTTAAACTGCTAGGGAACAAGTTGCTCAAGCTCTAAAGGCTTTCGCACACATGGCCAACTACATCTAGATCTCTAACTTCACCCATTTCGTAATTGCTTCTGAAAAGGTCATCTCCATTTAGCCAAAGGAACCATTTCAACCACTCCTTAAAACACAACTTTAAATGAATTCATAGAAGCGAGAAGTCAACAAAAACAGTTGAAAACTTAAGTCCTAGATCCTAATGGGAAGTTGAATCACTCAACTAATTCTTGAGGTTTAAGTTTATCTTTGTCTTAAGTCTCATGTCATTAGACCATTAGCTTTGACTGTTGATAGATGCACATTGTCGCTTAATGCCAATCCATATATTCTCTAATTTCAGAAACCACATTTTTAACTATGAATAATTAGTAAATGTCTGTTTAAAATGCAGAAAAAAATAAGTCTAATTAAATGACAGTAATACTGTTTATAAAGCATGTACGCACTAACAAAGGTTAATTCAACCATTTTAGCCTCAAAGACGATTTGTTTTCCGTAATATTTTTGTGAAAGAGCCAACAAATGATATTACATTAAATATATACTATGAAATGTTAAATCTCACAAAAGTTGATCGAATGTTATTGTATGCCAAGAATTTCATTAGTGCATCATGTCAGAAATGCTACTCCAAAATTTACAGAAGCTCCTCGAGATATTGGACAGCATCATTGGTATAAATTGGCATACTTTGGTCATGTGAAGCGAAATGAAAAGTACCGCCTTCTGCAGATAACCAGAAGAGAACCAGTTACCATACGGGGCAAGATTGAGAGAAAGAGAGGTTCAGGTCACGGACCTTACTTCTGGATGTAAATCTCAAGCAATGGACAGATACATAGACAGTTTAAATCTAAAAACTTGTTTCGTGCAATGAACAGTGATGATGATGGGCTGTTATAATCGCTAACACCCAAACAGAATAGGCACTTTTATAAGAAGTGGATTGGATAATACGATTATTTACCTGTTAAATATCACTGGGTTGTTTCTCTACTTGTCTTTTCATGCCAATGTATACATTCATTATATTTACTTGATGTATTCTGTTATGCAGTTGTAAATTTCATTAAATAACTTGTATTGTTGGTAAAATCTGTAAAATGAGTTCTTCTTATTATATACTGTAATTCATAAGTTCAACTTCGAATATACGTGTAATTACAAATAACTCATAAAAACGATATAATAACTCACAAAAATAACAGATATTTTCAATTACCTTCATTCCATTCACGTACCAGTTGACCACAGGCGGGGGGTTAGACCTGCCTGAGGTGCAGTTGGCAGTGATATGTTCCTCTGCTGAAGAATAAGTGCTGAGGACTCCGGTGATTACGGGGGGTCCATCAGGGTACACTGGAAAACATAAAAATTATTAAAATCAATTCATTATTGAAAGAACTACTCACGATTGATTATGTACCAATTGTTATGAAGAGGCTAGCTGAAAGTCCATTATTTTTTAAATTTTCATAATTTTCGCTTTGCGCGTGTCATACGTATGAAAATTCCATTAGAAGATGACGATTCAAGTGAAAAATGAAATTGATGTAATTCGAAAGTAATGTCATGGCTTCCGTGACACTCCGTTGCTTGAATTCTGGTGATCATTCAGATACTGGTAGAGCTGAGAGTTACCAAGACCTGGATAAATAACCGAGATTGGTTGAAAAGGGCAACCACTCTATCCTTGTGTGGTAAGTATATAGCAAGATAGAGATAGCCCACACATTTCACTCGTGGTAGATGTCATTCATAAGAAGAGGAGTCTGGGCTGAGGTCACCGTTACAAAAACCACAAGAAAACACAGAGAAGAAACAATAGAAGCACTGAGCAATGCAGAAGGAAGACGCAGCATACGAATCAGAATGATAAAAGAACAAATCTGTAGTAAATGTTGCGCTCCAAGCTATATCAGAAAATACCTTATATTTCACCTATAACTAATATTAATGTTATATGAGGTGTTTAGGATCAAAAACGGGTATCTTCACAATTTCAAAATTTACTTTTACCGTTAGTTTAGTCCTGCAATTGTATGCTCCCGAAACTCCAGGTTTATAACCAACCGAACTGGAGAAGTGACTAATAAGGCAGCACAGTGTTGTGTTAGACAAAATTGCTTGATTAAACTAGCGAAAAGTGTTAAAACACCAATTTTTGAAATTCTGGAGTTTCCGACCCCAAACGCCTCATATTACGAAAAATGAAAATGATACGTGCAGTTGTAAAAAAACAACGACATAACATTGAATCTTTTTGAAGTAAATCATCACAGAGTTCAGAAAGCATGTTGGTGTTAAAATTATCTCAGATAATTAATGACATTTAGATAAGTGAAGATCAGTTGAATTAGGGTAGATTCCAATATTGTCGTATTGAACTCGAACAGGTTCCTTTTAAGAATATATAAGATAAGAGAAAATCTTTGAAATTTTTTAAATAAGGAGTTACGGAAGGTGAAGAGGATTGAAATAGAATTTTAGCCAGGATGTAGTTGGATACGAAGCCTGGCGAACAGTCCTATCATTGTATAAAATAATATTTGGTTAAAAGAAAACCAGGACTCCTGGTCCAGGAGGAAGAAAATGGAACGATATAACTAGTTTCCATAAAGATCATGGCAGTGATGAAATTATCAGTGAAGTAGTTTTGAAAATGATCATAGGTAGAAATATGAGACCTCAGTGAAGATGGTCCATCACCATAATTTTTTTTTTTGAGTTCTTGTAGATCCCAAACAGTTCTAGAATTATCTACACCCCTTTGAAATAGTTATGTGGTTCAAACCTAATAGAGAGAAAAGTCTTTGCCACAGAGAACCAGAGATTCTCTATGACAAAGACACCTCAGAGTTGAATCCGATGCAGAGATGATCAGTTATATGTTAATAAAATCAATTAAGAACGTCGCTAATGGCCATTGTTAATAAGATGACAGGTTACGGTTTATTGTAATACAGTAAATATTAAAATTAATAGTTAATTTATTTTATATTACCTGGTTAGTAAATTCTCCTAAAATAAAATCCAATTCTCTAAGTACCTTTACTTAATCTTGCTAATTCAATTAACATATAATTAGGCCTGATACTAATTATTTCCATGGAGTCGGATCCCTATTATAACCTAATCGCCAGGTTAATCAAATCCTTTGTAAATTGAGCTCCGTGTTAATTAAATACCTGTCTTGTTTGGGCCTTTCAGTGAAACGGAATAAGTGAGAAACATAATTAAAATAAGGTATATATATATATATATATATATAAATATATATATAAAAGTTATAAGGACAAATATACGCTAAACATAAATAGTATGTAAGTAGAGAATTAAGGATTGTTATTAGGAGTTCGTAAACATTATAGCCTATATATATATATATATATATATATATATATATATATATATATATATATATAAATATATATATATATACATATGTATATATACCTTATTTTAATTATATATGAGAGGTACGAGAAATAAAGTTTAGTTGTTATCTTGATCTTGCCTCGCGTTATTATGCCCAAAACCCTATTTTTTTTTAGTGTATGTTTCAGTCTTATTATAAATTATATATATATATATATATATAATAAGACTATATATATATATATATATATATATATATATATATATATATATATATATATACATATATATATATATTATATACACAAAATCACGGTTTTATAATCTTATTCTGAAATCGTTGTCTATCAAGCTTATAACGAGCAGATGCAGAAGTAATCAACTGGCCAAAATAATAGAGAGCCTATTGAATATATTCATATTATAATGAATTATATTCATATTATAATGATTATATTATTATTGATTATATTGATTGATTCTCCCTAAGGGGAAGATCTACATAAAAAAAAAAAACATATAACAGAAAAAAAAGAAAAAGTTCATAAAATTATATAAAGTTATAAATATTGTATATAGTATCTGTAGTAAAATTATTTTAATCAAGTAAATCCTGTTAATTTTTTTGTAATAAAAGGCTTTATTCATTCAATCATCATATTGATTGATTATATTGAGTATGATGCATGATGTATCTTTTATTATATTATTATTTGGTGTTTATGGAAATATATGTTCATTGTTAATATCTGGTGAGTTTAATCCATTTATTTGCCTTGGTTAGGGTAGAAAAGAAAAATAAACACCAATAAAAAGAGCTATCAAATTCGCACAGCAATAGTGGAGTCTATCTTGACATACTTAAATCCTATTCAGAAACTTGGGCTATGAGCTTCCTACTGTACTCTTAGGTGCAGTCGGCTGAAATAGATGAGGAGGCGTCTGCGTATCACCAGGCTGGAAAAAATAAGAAATGAACAAATTCGACGGACGCTGGATGTGGATATATTGCATAGGAAAAGATTTTGGAACGCCGCCTAAGGAAGGCCATGTGAAGAGCATGTCAGAACGTTGGCCAAACCGAGTCCTAAATGGGGTTCCACCAGGGAGGAGAGGACGCGAGGGGCCCAGAAGCAGGTGGATGGAGGGAATCCAGGAGGAGATGGCTGGTCGACGTCTGTAGTAAGAGGAATGGTTTGATAGAGAGGCTTGGGGTTCTGCTCTGTCAAGTTTACAACCCTTGTCGCTTAAGCCAATTTTATATTTATAATTTATTTTTATTTATTGTTCTTTTGATAGTGATTATATTTATTTATTATTTTTATAAAAGAATTTTATGTAAAAGTATTTAAACATAATCAGCATCAACAGAACAATAAATACAAATCAATGAACATTCTTCCCCGTGTAAATGGTTTGAGGTGAAGAGAATGGATTTGTCCTCTCTGACGACCTCTGGTAGCTCAGTGGTTAGAGCACTGCACTTGATATGCAGACGACTCGTGTACGAATCCCGGCCAAGACAAATCTTTTCTCTTCAATATAAAAATATTTAAAAATAATCACCATCAAAATAACAATAAATAAAAATATGTAATTATCTGTTCAGTTGGAAAAATATTAATAAGTATGCTACGTATACTGGGAGTGAATTGTTGATTATTGTGCTGCTTGGACGTTGCCGATGACGAAAGGAGATCCCCGAAGGCTACTAATGTAAGCAGCCAATAAATTCCCTGCGAGGCTCAAAATTGATTCTTAAGAGGCAATCACTCCCTCCTTTCGGGACCTCCTTACGTGGTCGGAATAAGATTAATCCTCAACCTCACCTTATACATTGCTCTTATTTTACCCCTCAATCTCCTCCCTGCCCCGGAAACCATTTGCCACAGTATTAATCAACTCGCTGCACGGAATGCTCTCTTGAGATTACTCAAACAAAGTAATGAACGAATCTTTCTATTATATGAAAAATTGTTAGTGACGTAATATTTTATTTTAGGGATATACCGGACTCAAATCCGGTTATTGCAGATTTTGTCTAATCTTAAAATGAAGCATTCGCTGTTGCTTTAAACAATTTTCAGCTTCTTACACATATTAATTCATAAATAAATTTATTTAATCCTTTTAACCAAAGGTAAAACCATCAAATCCACATAATACTTCATGGATATTGACGCAACGTAAAAAATAAAATAAAATTAAAAAAACAGCATTAATTAATCGGAAGAAGAAAATTTGGTGATTATCATCCTCGATATTTTGAAGTTGTAGCGAAATCCTTGGTACTATCATTTTTACGATCAAATAGAATAAAAATGTGCATTGAAAAACTAAAAATTGTTTAATTATAAAAATAATACATTTTAATAAAAAATGTGTTAACATTTATTTTATTTATTTATTTAACATTTATTTGATTCCTCTTTTGAGCTCTTAGTCTTCATTTTTAATTTAATAATTGTTTTGAAGAATCTCTATCAGATTTATTTTATATCAGTAACGTGAATGAATATGACAGAAACGTAGCACGGGAAATTTGAAATTTGATTATCATTCTCGATATTTTGAAGTTGAAGCGAAATCCTTGGTACTTTCATTTTTACAATAAATTACACTTATAATATGTATTAAAAAGTTTAATTATAGAATTTAGATATATATAATAAAAAAGTGACTGTTAGAACAGAATAGTCCGCATGCACCAATAGGTTCTGTTTCTTAAAAATGTATAAAAATTGGAGCATGAAGATGAAGGTGGAAGAGGAGAAAACTAATCTTATATCCGGAGTCAGTTACATACCTGGAGATATTTCCACATCGGATAGATCGAGGAGGTCATAAGTTACGAGGTATGACTGTGTGGGAAAACAAGAGGAGATAACCTATAGCTGTTGAGAAATTGGCGGGGAGGACTGGATGCAAAAGATATAGAGGCACCGTTCTGCCACATCCTTCAGGTGAGGAGGCTCCTCCCAACCAATCCCATTCCATTCCAATCACGTAAGGCAAACAGGGAGAAAAAAGGGGACGTTCCTCCCTGCCACGCTTTGGATTTTTAGGTCAAGGGGCACAGCCTTTAGGTAAACTTTATTAAAAGGATACCGGCTCGGATGCCTATGATACATATAAATAGCTCAGTATGTTCCATGTCGAGGCACAGAGAGCATTTGTTTCTAAAGAGTCGACAAGGAAATATAGTTCAAATTTAAATTGGTTATTTGAAAGTTGTAATTGTATTTTGTTTCATTGAACGTCACTTTTTTGATATGAGCGTCCTAAATTTATCTATTCAAGTATGATTAATATAGGTACCTGACATTGCATAGGCTTAAGACCCCCATTTTACATCCCTCCCGAAAGATAGCAAAACCACGGATTTTTTACTCCCTTTTAATTATCCTAAGGCTAACTACCGTGCTACAAACCCGCAGTCTTGGGTATATAAGGTTGTTATGCTAACCGCTAGACCACAAGTTACCCAGCGGCATTTGTACCTATGACCGATGAAATTGATTCAAGATAAAGTTAAATGATTTACAGGCAATGAATATAGGCATAGAATTACCTGAAAATAGCTTCTAATGACTAAAGACATAGACGAAAATGTTTTCTAAAGACATCAAAAAGAATAAAAATATTAAAAGATTAAATAATTTATCTGACAGGGCCAGATTTGATCCCTGGACCTCCAGCATAGGAACACACTTAGCTACCCTACAACTCACCACTCCCTACTGAATAGAAATAAATAAAAAAAAATCGGTACGTTAGCCTAATCAGACTGTTTTATTGAACGCATACCTGAAAAAATGGGATCCTCATTGCGGGTTTTTAGGATATCAAAAAAACTCTTATTACCTCCGAAATACTTTTCCAAAAAGAATTTAAAAATGAGGGTGTTTAATTTTCTCATAATGGAGCCTTAGAAATCAAGGCTCTACTTCATCAATATATTCAAAAGGCGGACTACACACACATGATGTAGATGGTGTGCTAAAAGTTTGCTACTGCCTTGATTGTTTTTCTTTGTTTGCTTTGTGTAAGACTATGCCAATACGCTGGGTAACCTGGAAACTTTCCTTCGTAGAAACAGACTTCTCACAGTATAAAATATCTCCATCACTCCTGAAACCTTGATTCACGATCAACTTCGCAAATTGACCTTTAGCCTTTTATTCCGATTAATTCATTAGGAAGAATTAAAATAAAAATTCCTCACATTTATAATTATACCTTAAAAGTATTCGGATAAGTTTATTTGAGCTAACAAATGACATATTTTATTTATCAATACAAAAAAAACAAAAAAAAAAAACGAAATTGAGAACTTAGTATTTAAAGTGTTGTAAGTAGTTAAGTAAGATGTGATACTACTCAGTAAGCCACTGAGCTATAACAGCTAAGTTACTGTCGTAAATAATAAGCTTACGTAAATAATAAGTAGAAATTTCTTGAGAATAAGTGTGAAGTGGAATTGTCACTGACTACTAATCACGTAATCATTAAGGCTCTAGTCAGTCTCGCATCGCCTTTTTTATTATTATATTCATTATGAAAACAATATTAGGAGGGTAAAAAAATATGTATTTATTATTCATTAAAAAAAAAAAATGAACCGAGAAAAGTAGAAATATGCATTTTTTTTCCATCCGATACTTTCTACCATGGATCCACCAGTTAATGAGATATGAATAGTGATTTCCTAATTGTTAGTAATGTGTTGGATAATGAAACTCATTCGGTATTGAAATGTGGCCTCCATATCATTCGCCCCACGAATTAATTGAATTTAATCAATATATATTATATAAGAATGTGTACAATGTGTGATCCACTAAACCTCAGAAATAAGAAGATCAAGGGGGTTATATGGTGTGGTAACCCTCTATCTCCCGTCCACGAAGAAGGTTCCCGTTTTTACCGGAAGGACGAGCTTTTGAAGATGAAGTGGCTGGAAGTTTCGCCCTCTAGAAATTTCTAGAATGGTCCATAACATTCGAGAGTAATCGAGAGCATTCCACAACATTGTGGACCAGTCGAAGTATTTTCGTATGGGTGGAGCTACCTACTGATAGGGGTATATTAAGCAAGATCCGTCGAGTGTTCGAACGTTTCAGAAATTTGTGGAATGTTAATAGATTGACACAATGGCAAACGTTGAAGAAAGTGTCAACTTCCCTACAGAATTTTAAAATTCTTTGCAAGTACCAGGAATGCCATTACATTGCCTTCGACTGAAAATTGGATCTTCGATCATACTACTCAGAAATCTCAACAAACCATAACTATGTAATGGAACAAGGATGAATATTTTTGGTTCTTATCCCAGCTAGCGCAAATCTTTTCTCTTCAAAATAAAAATGTTTAAAAATTAAAACAATTTTACTCGTGTATTCATCGCGAAAATGCGAGTCCAAGAAGATATGGGATCGTTGAAGAGAACGGATTTGTCTTTACCGTGAGGCGACCTCTGATGGCTCAAATGGTAGAGTGCTGTCACGGAGAGACGGACAACCCGGGTTCGAATCCCTACCAGGGCAAATCTTTTCCCTTCAAAATAAAAATATTTAAAACGATTAATAAAAAGTTATAAGCAATAATATGGCGTAGGTCAACAAGATCCTAAAATTAAAGTAATGTTCAATGAACATTCTTCCTCGTGTATACATAGCAAAATTGCGAGAACACGAGGATATTGGATCGGTGAAGAGAACGGATTTGTCCTGACTGTGAGCCGACCCCGGTAGCTCAAATGGTAGAGTGCTGTCACGGAGAGACGGACGACCCGGGTTTGAATCCCGGCCAGGGCAAATCTTTTATCTTCTAAATAAAAATAAATATATTATAATTTGTATTATATTTTTAATATATTGGTGCTTTTATAGAATAGTAGAACATCAGTGTTCAGGGTCTCGTGCCTGTCTATTAAGAACAAGGTTCAAGACCCGCTATATAAACTATTACGTAATAATTTTTATATGTAGAATCGCTCGTATTTAAACAGTTCGTAAAAATTGAAAAGAAAATCTGGTAAACTCCGCTTATTAAAACTAAGACTCTTATTTTTAATTTTTCAAATTTATTAATCCTATCTACTATTTTTCAAATAGTTATTGTGCACAATAGTTACTGTACAATACTAATACTATTATTCACAATAGTTATTGTACATACAGTTCCATACTTTTCATTTTGTTTACATTTCTAACTGTCATTCTACGAGATACCTTTCATTTCTTTCTACATATTCATATATTATTATGTCTCATACATTTACTTATGTAATCTCTAGAAGTCCGTTATCATACATTTTATATCTTTATTTTACTAGTTTTTCTAAATCCTTCATGTTCCAACCCTTTTTTTATATGTTAATCTTCTCATTTTGTATCTTTGGTTTACCTCCTCTTTTTTATTTCTCTTTATATTATTTTTACTTTTCTATCCTTTCTGTACATTTATTTTCTGTACCTTATTTTATATTCGTTATCTTTAATTATTATATCTGTCACTATTTTAATTTCTGTTCATTATCTTTAATTTTATTAAACCTGTCTTTATCTTAATTTTATTATATCTGTCACTATTTTAATTTCTTTTCATTATCTTTAATTTTATTAAATCTGTCTTTATCTTAATTTTATTATATCTGTCACTATTTTAATTTCTTTTCATTATCTTTAATTTTATTAAATCTGTCTATATCTTAATTTTATTATATTCTGTCACTTTTTTAATATTCGTTATCTTTAATTTTCATATCTGCCACTATTTTAATTTTCTACATTACATGTCACTATATTATTGTTACTGTACGTTTTTATATATTTTTTGTTCTGTTTGTTTCTCTCTCATAGCCCTGAAGATGACCTACACTGTAGGTCGAAACGTCGGCACATAAATATAAGTCTAGTACTTATTCAGTGTTTTTTTTGACTGCACCCCCCAACTATCTCCGTTCTACATTTTATCATCCAGTCAACTATTTTCCTCTCATAAGACTCTTATTAGTTGAAGAACCCTAAATTGTCATTTACATTTTTTAGATAAACTTTCAAAAATATGCCTGACACTCTTCTCAAGGTGTATATGAAAAACAAATAAAAAGAAAAACTGTATCCTACTACATATGAAGGGTCGTGAGCTTAGTACTAGGGTAAATGCAATACTTTCCTCATTTTATTTCCATATACACGTAGTTATCTTTGAAGTTTTAATATTGTACTTGAACCAACATTTATTGTATATTTTCGATAAACATTATGAAAAGTCAATATAACAGCTTACGTCCCAACTCCACATATTAATCCATACAAGGCCTCTTGGATAAATCGGATTACGTTTAAAATAATATCAGTTCAAACGCTAGTAATAATAGTTGAATCATAACAACTCTCATATGATTTCAGGAAACGGAGAGGGCAAAATACATAACATAATATTTATTTATTTAGAATTAAATTAAACAATAACTATGTGATTTGTTTAAAACAATTCATTTAAAACAATTTTTTAATTTCTAATAAAAACGCTAGAAAAATATTGTTATCTTTGTACAACACGGAATGTAGAATTCTTTTCATGATATAGTTTGGAGATACAAGGGGCATACTATACAGTACCCGCAACGCTGAAAGGTCTTGACGGATATATATACATTATATATTGCTCCCTCAAACGAACAATGTCATAACTCAAAAAATCTAATTTTTCAATGGAGATATTTGAAAGTACCATGTGAGTTAAAAAAAAAATAAAAATGTCGGTATTGGTAAGGCAAAGCATTTCTATTGCAATGGTGGTATTGAAATTATTTTATTGACCATTAGAAAATTTTTATAAGCAAGAAATTTTACTCATTTTAACTTATGCCAGAATTCCATACAATTTCAAGTTCACACTGTACAACTCAAAATATGATAAAAATCGAAATGGAATATCACATAAGTCGTTTTTGAATTAAAAAGCTTTAACTATACATAAATATATATATATATATATATATATATATATATATATATATATATATATATATATATATATATAAAAATAAACCAATTTATGAGTTATGCGCTTGTTCTTTTGATGCAGTCGTTTACTTGTGTGTGTTGTATGGTTCGCTGTTTGCCTTATTGATCAATCTTATATGATACTTTTTTCTAATTTAAAATCAATTCCAGATTTTCTTTGCTTCGAGATTTGACCATTACGCTTAAATCAATTAAAAAAAATTCAGTACTATTTGTAATTGTTGTAGACATCCGTAATGAAATCTTCATTCAAAAGGCTACAACTTGGAAAGGACTGAGTCTTTTTCCATGACGTGAAACTCACCCGGCTTATTTTATCCTTTTGTGTTTATTTATTAGAGCTAATCCCTCACAAGAGAGGGCCTTGAGAAGCCGCTCTAATGGTCGCCTTTAGTGTATTAATTCGGCGGGTGATATATTATTGAAGAGCCCTGGAGGAACTTGCTATGATAGCGGTCCTTGTGGGCTCAAGGGCTAGCGGAATTGCTAACCGTTCCCACTTAATAAGTTATAAGCCGCTTTCCGATCCCGAGGTTTGTGCTTTCGTGGTTATTTTAATTGTTATGGTCCTTTAATATCTTACTGTTTTAGCTCTGAGCTCTCCAAATCTCTTCTAAACCGGCAATACAGCAGTTTGAATTTGAATTGCCCAGGGAGCTGTAGCCTCTCTTCCATTACAAGTGCTAAAAAAGTCGGTGTTATTTAAATATTATATTCTTCAGATAAATAGTGTTTTAAATATAAATTTTAAATTTTAATGTGGATGCCACTGGACTATATATTTTTAATTATTTTAATTATGTGGTAAAACCATTTTCCAGTCAAAATGTTTCTTTATTTTATTTGAAATAAAGAAAATTTGACTGGAAAATGGCTTTACCACATTGATAAAATAATTACAAATATATTTTTACATCGATGAAAAGGTCATTATGATTCAAAATATTTATGTATGCATTGAGCATGAATTTTACAAATTATAAAATTATAAATATAATATTATAAATTTAAACATATAATAACTTATTCCGATAACTAAGAATTTTAAAAATCAGGAAAATGGGGAAAAAATTAATCAGAAAAAAATTAAATAGCATGCATTTTACAAAACACCTAACTGCCTATTGAGTGCCTAAATAGTATAAATAATCGTAAAAATAGTGGGAAAATAATTAAACCGAAAATATTTAAATAGCAAGAATTTCACAAAGAACCTTAACCCTATAAGTAAAAAGTAAACAAAAATAGGAAAATAGAAAAAAACATTAATTACACTAAAATTATTTCAATGACAAGAATTTTATAAGAAAACAACCCAATCGCAAAATAGCAAAAAAAATCTCGAAATCGTTGAAACAAATTTTAATAAATTGGCATTCAAAAAACACCTTACCACAATAACTAATAAAAAAAAATCAGGATATTGGGGAAAATAAAATTATGATGAAAAAAGATAACTAAATTGTAAAGAAAATGAAGAAACGGAAAAAAAATTGCTGAAAAACAATTAAATTGCTTGAATTTTACAAATTGCCTTACCTCTATAACTAAATCGTAAAAAAACATATCAGGAAATTGGAAAAAAATTATGCTGAATCAAAATTATACTTAGCACGAATTTCACAAAATATGTTACAAATACAAAATACCCCCCCGATAACTGAATGAAAAAATGAGTAAAAAACAAAAATTGGAAAATAGGGGAAAAAATGATGCTGATAAAAATTTTAAACATACATATCGTCGCTGTAAAAGAAATACTGCATGTGCACTTTGGGCGATGTTACAGGAGAGAACAAACGGCCCCGACTGTAGACTTTGCAATTTTTTTTAGAACTATTGAAGAGTATCAATAAATAAATAAATAAAGAGTATCAATAAATCATACTCTGTCATGTTACTGACATTAATACGTTCCTTCCTTAGTGTAAACCTGCAACTAACTCATTTTCATAAAAAGTTGCAGATAGGCGGTATTGTTTTGACAGCAACGATTTGATAATTAATTAATAAATTACCTAGTTAAAACTAAAAATATCCTCAGAAATCATATATTCACGATATATCACAATATTTCAAAGTCACTTTCGTCATCACAGTTCCTGCTAAAAAATCTGATCTTATCACAGATCTTTAATACATGCTTCAATATATAATATATAAATTATGTATTATATCATTATTATTATTATTATATTATATATTATATTGTATTTTGCAATAATATAGGATTATATTTGTTTGGAAGTAATCATCTGAAATATGAAATCACCGGATTAGTGTATATTAACAATGGAAATTGGCTATCTTTAATATTTAATATTTGAACGTAAACAACCATTGCAGACATCTAAAGTATTATTTAAAAAAAGTTCAGCAGGAGAATGGGAATTCATGTTTAAAAAATCTGGGCAGTCTTTACGTTTTAAATACAACGATACTTTATCCAGCAATGACAATTTTATACTATCGTGACTTCGGTAAATTTTCAGAATAACATTTTTAGTTATAGAATTTATAAATGAAAAATGCGTAGTCCCATCGCTTAAACGTGTTCTTTTTTATCATCTAATATCTAGCTCAGCCACGTTAAAGTGGATCAAGACCAGAAAATTTAACTCCCTTTGCAGGAGACACCTTCAAGTTCACAACACAAGAACCGGAAGAGGAATAAGCTGGAGGTGACATGTTAGGGATGGATGTTAGCCTTCTTGAGGGCCTCTTCAATAACAACGACAGGCCCTTCACTTTTTGTTGTATTTCGCTCGTATCGACGTCGTACTCTTATTCCAATTCCGAGTTCAATCATATTTCGGTTCACTTGACAAGAGTAAAACGCAATAAGTTAATATTCCATGTTTTCCGTTGTAAATCCTTCAATCAAGTAAAATAAAAAAATAAACCTGCACTACTCATAGTGGATATATGAACAGTATTGGGTACAGTACATGACGAAGGCTGTGCTGTTTCCCGGATAACGGTTGAAATCACACCAATCGCTACCCACTTTTTACTTGATCATCATTTACTTGGATGGAAATAAGAAGTTGATCTTTGTCGCTCACTTAACCGATTGAAATCCTAGAAATATATATTATATTATATTTATATATATATATTTGTTCATTATATATTTTATAACAAATATATAACATATGATATATAACAAATATATATATATATATATATATATATATTTGTTCATTATCATAACATGGCGCTATGGTCCATTTTGGACCCTTTGGACTTTGACATTCTCGACAATTTTCCTTCACTTTGAACGATCTTCCGCTGCTCTGCTCCTTTTTCTTAACCCCCAGGAGACTAAGATCAGCTTCTATTGTACATCGTCCAGCCACCGCAACGTAGAAGTATTTATAATTTATATACTCGTATATTATTTATATTTATATAAATATAATATGTTTCGCACGAATCTCAATGTTCCTCATCATGCCATCCGTAGCAGATCTCCTCCAAACCAGTTACCTGTCTTATAATTGTATACCATTTAATCAATTCGTGAGGCGGATGGTCAGTAGCCTATCAGTTACATTAAATCTAATAAAATGCTAATAATTCCACAAGTTCCTAATTTTTCTTACACGTGAATTATTGACGAACCACCGGCACGTTAAATAAGGTGTCATATTCTTTTCATTAATTAGTTATGAAATATCACTTTGAGTAATCATGGATCTACCATAGCTCCAAAACCCTGCGAATTTTTTTTTAAATAAGAAAAAATTACCATTCAATGGCGTTTAGTGGTCGGGTCGAGAGGTGAATCTATTGAATATTAAACGAGCATGTAGAATAAATGAGGCGTTTAATATATAAAGACCAGACGTTCCCGAAATCAATTATTTATAATCACCAGTTGATGAAACTGATTGCATTGCGGTGATTACTAACTAGCTGGGGCACCCGGCTTCACCGAGAGAGTTGATGTGAGATTGTGTGGTAGCTGGATAAAAGAATAAACTTTAAAATATATGAGGTGCAAATTTTTTATTGAAAATATATTCTATTTACAATACCTGTTTATAAACAACATTTTTCTTTTTTTTTTTTCGAATTTCCTACTAGAGAGCAAGTATAGTTGACCGCGGAAAAACCAGGGATTTTTGAGGTTGATGGTGCAATATCTTAAAGTCTGTCCTTCCGCTTTGTCAATTGTAAAAATATAGGCTAATTTGATTGTAAATTGCAGTATTTTAAATTGGAATGGCAATCAGTGCAGATCAGGGGTATTCTGGGGATAAATACTGTGTTTCCTTTGTCCTTCCCAGTCATATGTCCAGCTTCCATGATGTTATTCCATAGCTGTTCCACAAAGTTTTGGAACGTTCGAACCCACCATGGATCGTTCGAACCCACGATGGATAAGTATAAGGTAACCACGATGGATCCATTATATACCCCTATCAGTAGGTATCTCAACGCATAAAAAAAAGTCTTCGAATGTTCCACAATATTGAGGAATGCTCTCGAATACTCTCGAATGTTATGGACTGTTCTAGAAATTTCTAGAGGGCGAAACTTCCAGCCCTTGTATCTTCAAAAGCACGCCCTTCAGGTAAAAACGGGAACCTTCTTCATGGACGGGAGATAGAGGGCTACCACACCATATAACCCTTGATCGTACCGGGACTCATTTCTTAGGTTTAGTGGCATGCATATTGTACACTTTCTTTTATAATATATATTGATTAAATTCAATTAATTCGTGGGGCGAATGATATGGTATGACATGCATTATCCAACTCATATCTCATAAATTGGTGGATCCATGGTAGAAAGTGTCGGTCGGGTGAAAAAAAAATGCATATTTCTACTTTTCTCGGTCCATTTTTTTTTAATGTATAATACATATTTTTTTACCCTCCTAATATTGTTTTTATAATGAATATAATAATACAAAAAGGTGATGCTAGATTGACTAGAGATTTAATGATTACGTGAGTAGTAGTTAGTGACAATATCCACTTCACACTGATTATAAAGAAATATCTACGTAAATTTCTATTTAATACATACATAATATGGGCAGTAAGACAGCCGATATAGCATAGTGGCTTACCACTATTAACTCTACTCTCTATTATTTTGGACAAGATTCGACCATATCACATATACACATAAATATAGTACTAACCAACGAACTTTTACGTGTGAAATTATAGATGAATTTAGTTTTCAATTTAGATTTCCTGAAATGCGTACATTGTTATTTGACGAGTTAAATTAAATAATTTTATTAAATTTCCGTATTTAACATACTATGTGTTTTGCTAACCCTATGGCACACATTCGCTGGCTGTTGGCTTCATTTCGGAGCTTTCACTGGTCCTCAGTTACATATTTTATTTTTTTGTGCTTGTATTTACCTATGTTTTTTTATTTTCAGCACTACTTTTTCCTTTTAATACTTTTAGTTTTATAACACACTCGGCTAATCATATGGCCTATATTTTAATTTTTATATTATTTCATCCATTAAATCACTCTTACAGCATCTTCCCCTCTTATTCTGATAATTCGTCGATTACGACTCCCAAATGTCCAGTCTCCTGATCTCCTGTCAAGTTAAGTCCCAATCCTTACTTGCCCATTTCGATGAATTCCAACAATTTTTCACCCACAACTTTACCATATTATTGAAGTCTCTGAAACATGGCTTAAACCACATATCCCTACCACCTCTATCACCCTCCTGAATATATGTTTCTCCGCCATGACCGGGTTAACTGGACCGGTGGTGGCGTAGGTCTTTATGTCCATCAGACACTATACCCCTTATCTTTGAATTCTCTCTCCCTTCTGATGTCCCTCATATTACACGATCAATAAATTGTAAATTATGCAATACTATATACTCAATAGTGAATTCCAAAAGTTTCATTTAATATTAGAGAGTTAGATAAATAGCAATCGGAAATGTCATAAATGAATAATAAATGACTATAATTATTTTAAGTAGTATTGTGGTTCATCATGATAATAATAAATTAATTTTAACTTATTACAGCAACTAATAAAATGGTTGAGGAGATCGTACTTCTTCTAATCACCTTATATAAAATAAATTATGAGGAGATGAATATCTAAGTGATACAATTAAATAGTTAGAAGTAACATTTCGATTAAAACTAATAAGATTAAATTTATATCATGTTCTGTTCTTTCTTCCTTGATTATTGAACAATGAAAATATTAGAAATGCATTAACTATACAAAACCACATACTACTCCAACTTTGAATAAAGTCATTGTCTTAGCTTCTTACTCTATCACACCTAAAGGTAATTGGAATCTGGCATTCCAAAGTTTAGTTCATTTTAATGTTTATTTTAAAATAATTGAAAATACTTAAACATAACAGCAAATTAGAAAATCCTACTCCGATATTTAAAACTAATACTGCCTTAATCATTTTATTTAAAAATGATCTTGAAAACTTGGTATTTAAAGTGTTGTAACTAGCTAAGTAAATTATAATACTACTCAGTAAGCTACTGTGCTATAACAGCTAAATTACTGTCCATATTACGTAATTAACAAGTACAAATTTAAGTCAGTATTTCTTGAGAATAATTGTGAAGTGGGTCTAGATCGCTATTGGTAATGGATGGTAAAAAGAAATCTTTGGAAGGTTTTGGCAACAAGTTGAAGACTGATTATATAAGCGAGATCATATAATATTGTTTTACAAGGTTTTAAAAGAAATAAGGAAAGAAAGAGCTCCAGTGCTAAAGAGCATAAGGGAAGAGAAGGAAATGTTCGGTAGATTAAATAAATAAATTGGTAAATGATTAAAGAAATTGTGGAAAGATAATTATTCTGGAAAAGAAGATTGATACAGGAGAGGGATTCATGGATCAGGCTAAATAGAAAGGATACTCACACCGTTGGCGGTAGAAGAGGAGAAGATTAAATAAATAAATTGTGGAAAGGTGGCGAAAATATTAGGGAATTGCTAGAAAAAGAACTTGGCTGACTATCTTGGAAGTGAACCTTGGGAGCAGAATGTGGAAGATTTGTGGGAAGAGGACTAATAGACGAGGATGAATCGGAGGAGGCTTTGTCAGGTATGAAACTGGGAAAATCAACCGTAATAGATGAAATATTTCCTGAAATGTTGAGATACATGGGTCATAAAGGACAACAAGATATTTTGTTTGTTTGTTTTGTTTGTTTGTTTGCATTTATTTAACTTGGTGTGGAAGCAGAAGAAGGTGCCCAAAGAATGGGAGATAGTAGTCATAGTTCCAATCCTCAAAAAGGGAGACAGCATAATCATTGAGACATTTCCCAATTAAGTGTACCAAGTAGGATTTACTCCAAGATCCTTGAAAAGAGAATCAGAAGATGGTTGAATATAAGATGGAGAAAGAACCGTACGGATTCCGTGCTAACCGAAGCACTCAGATTATCATCATGAGATAAATTCAAGAAAAAGTAGAGAACAATCCGTTTGCTTCGACGATCTAATCGAAGCATTTGACAATATCTAGAAAGGAGATATCTCTAGCTTTAAGATAAAAAATTGTCGATGAGGGATACATATCGGTTGTGGAAAGTCTATATAATGGAAACAGAAGTTTAGTAAAATTTGGTAATAACACCTCAAAAGAATTTGAGATATCTGCAGAGGTTCGGCAGTGATTTAGTTTTGTTACTGATGTTACTTCTCAACTCGAATTCAGCCACCAGAAAGTTTACAGAGATATTAAAAAAGTTTCACCCAAAGGAATGACTCCATTAAATATCTAATTTCTTGCTGTCTGCAAGTCTACCTTTATTCCAATCTTGACATATACCTCGGAGTCATGGACTCGAACAACAAATCATAAATCAATGCCGAAATGAGGTTTCTTAGGAAGCTAGAAGAGTAGAGAAGAAGAGTTCAAGTCCGTAACAGGATAATAAGGACACATCTCGACATGTTACCAGCTTCTGAAGTAATAAAGAGCAGCAGTCCCAGACCGTTTTGACATACGTTACGCATATAAACAAGCCACGTCGCAAAATGTGCATATAGATGAGGACAATATGGGGAGAGACCAATACTGAAGTTTGAAGACGAGGTGAAGGAAGTAAAAGGAGTGGATTATAATGCAAGAACTGAGCTGGTGCAGGAGAGGTTTCAACAAGTTTCTACAAAGGGTCTCCTCACAATGCTTAGGCGGTAGGCGAGGATAGATTTTGATGATGATGAAAAAGTTGGTCCTTATAAAATTACTATGGGGCTAATAGTGAGTGGTTCTATCATTTCATTGAGAACAGTTGTCGATTATTTAAAATATAAAAGAATCTCATATAAGAAAAAGAGCAAGCATAATAAACTCTTTGATCACAGATTAAGTTTTTTATTATTTAAAATTTTAAAATGGCCTCTGCCAAGGAAAAGTGTATCGAAAAATACTCCCCAAAATGTTACACCTTTTTTTGCAGCGATGAGTGTAACGACTGATCAGGGTGAAGGGATCGCTGTTCCCAACTTCTAATAGAACTAGTTTTCCAATACGTGATATGTTTTGAGAAGAAGAAGTGAAGACAAAAGCTCATTCTGACATTACTCCCAATGGATTTTATTTCCTAAGTTTGTTTATTGTGTTAAAACTTCAGTTCAGCATTGAAACTTTTCTATACATCCTTGTGTAGACATTTTAAAAATGTTATTACTGTAATATGCTACAATAATTTTATATGATATTTCTACAATTGTTGCTCTCTTCACGCAATGATCACGCTTTATAAGTTTCGCCAAACATCATGTCGCCTTATTTGAATTTTATACAGCATAGTTTATTAATTTACTTGTATAGTTTTACATATACCAAATTTGTTTACATAACTCATTTTGTCATTAGTTTCTGAATATTTTAAATATTTTCTAATTCATTTTATATTTATTATTATTATTTAATTTTTCATTTGCGCATCCAGCAAATTTGATTGAAGTGCCTTTCTCTTCGCTTTTCTACATGATCATCCAGTTATTCGGAAAAAAAATATCAATTGTTGAGTAGGTCTCTTGGCCAATGTCTTTTTAATCTTTTCTTATCCAGTCCAGGTAACATGGAATAGGAAAGCGGAAGAACGAGTGGGTTTGGGTAATAATTTATATTTAGTTTCATAATTTTAATATTCCATATTATTTTGAGTGTTGCCTTGTTTTTTTTTTTGGTTCGAAATAGCATTGATGATTTTTTTATTAGTATGGATTATGAATATGAATGTTGATATCAATATAATCACAGAGGATGACACTCATGGTATTTACCTAGCTTACACTTGGTTTTCCTCTATTTTAAGTGAGTAAATTAAACCCGTAACAGTATAACGAAAACTTTTTATAGAAGAAGTCTATTGAAAAACCGTAATCGATCGAGAAAAAAAAATGTAAATGTACATTCAATTACCATCTGAGATTTTATTTTTCAAGTTGTTTAAAATATAAATATAAAAAAAAGCCTATCCTAGCACACAAGAGTGCACAAGCGTATACCTATAATACTCTACCTATTTGGACTTACTGGGTAGAGCTTTGGGGCTCCGCTAAGCCATCGAATTACTTTCGTATCCTATCCTTAAAATCTAAAATCCCCAATGCTCCTTATTTTGTTAAGAATAAAGTCATCCATAACGACCTTAATGTCCCTTTTGTTGCTGATTTGGCCCGAACCCGGTATCTATCCTTTCATAACAAACTTCATTACCACTCAAACCCTCTAGTTTCAAACCTAGCTTCCTCTTCAGTTCCCGATAATCCTCCGAGGCGTCTGAAAAGAAGAGGCGTCTGGCCACGTGACCTTCTTAGTTGAACTTTGATTTGAGCACTACCAGAGGGTAGTTTCTCTACTTGTCATTCTCATGTCATTATGTATCACGTATCCTATTTACTTGATGTATTATTGTAATACAGTTGTAAATATCAATAAATAAATTAAAAAAAAAACTACTGAATCCAATTAATTACCTTATGATTTGGATTGAACTAGTTTTCGGGTTTTTATTATAGAATTTAATAGTTAGTGTTAATTCATTTAGATTTCTCACCATGTATTAATTAGAAACAACCACAGCCCTCAACTGCGTACCTAATTATAACTATTTCATGACTTTTGTAGATATTTCACTGATAAAGATTAAAAACTTAGTATCCAAAATTTTCTTAAAACAGAAATATTTCTAAATAAAAAGAGATATTATTAGGCAATAAGCTTACAAGAAGAAGAAGTGTTTTGTAAAGATTCAGAAAGTGATAAAAATATAAAATAACTATGGAGCTTAATATCTCTGAAGTGCTAATTAAATGCTATCAGTCACAATATGTCCTGTAATTAAATGTAAGAACTTGATGAAAGTAGTTGAAATTGTCTTATGGACTTGAGAATGTTCCTTTAAAATCCTAATACTGACGTATCTTTTAGATGTTACAATTAAAAAAATATATAAATATTGTAATATTACAGAGGTGCTATTTTATGTGTTTTGGTTCAAAAACTTTTGAATTAGGATTAGAAATTTCCTATTTTGGCTTAGAATTTTCCATAACTTTTTTAAAAACGGTATTTTAATTTTTCGATTTTCATCAAACCTATCATTGAAAGATTTCTATTTGACTTTTTTACAAAACTTTTTTTTAGCTATCTCCTTTCATTTTAAGGTATTTTCAGAGTTTCATATTTTAACAAATAAGTAATAAATTTCTATGTTAAGAATAAAAAGTTTCCTCCGTTAAATACTCTTCTATTTGTTAGTTGCTGTTGAACACTTCTAAATGGATTTTTCCGGTTATTAAAACGATGTTGTTTGCTACTAAATAGCAATTAGTCTAGAACACAACCCAATCAATCAAATTCAGAGGTCAAGCCAAGTTGGAAATAGATTGTGTACTCAAGCAGCCTTGATAGAAGCTGATGTAAATTGAGATTAATTAATGTGAAACAGGGTAAACACAATATCACCTCTTATTTCCTTTTGTTTCCTAATACTTACATAGATGTTAATGCTTAAGATTACTGTCAGGCAGACAATTAATAATTTAAATAAAGACTTCTTTTTAACACGCTTTTAATAGCTTCGCTTCGCCTGTAAGCACGTATGTAAGTAACAGGTAATTCAATTTTCAGCCACTTCAAAATCAAATTAAATTGCAACTTTGCGAACTTCCTTAGAGCCGGTCACAATGCAATAATTTAATAAGTTTGTTTCATTATCCTGACCAGGATCTTCCCGATTAGCGATTTTTCATATCCTGAGACACAGTTATGTATTGTGCCAAGTACTAAAGCATAATCGTTTAGGCAGTCATATAGCTACTGACAGTTTCATATAATTTTTAACAAAAAATAGTAATAATATGAAAAAACATTCTATTAAAAAAAAATGTATTTAGTGAAATTAGTGAAACAACTGTATACAGAATACATCAAGTAAATATAATGAAAGATAAATCATGTCCAGAGAAAAAGGCAAGTAAAGATAGTACCCAGTACTATTACTCAAATAATAAGTTCATCTTAGAAGGTCACGAGGCAATCTTCTTTTCAGACACCTCGGAGGATTATCAGGAATTGAAGAGGTTGCGAGGTTTGAAACTGGTGGGTTTGAGTGAAAATGAAGTTTGTCATGAAAATATTGATATCGGATTCGGGCCAAATCATCAATTAACGGTACAATAAGGACATTATGAGTTACTTTGTTCGTAACAATTTTTATCCTTTAGTTTTGACACCTATTTTCAAGATCAGTGATATGGGATTGAAGAGTACGGGATGTTATAACTGTATCAGTGTTGACAGATAATAGACATGTGCCATCCGCATGCATATAGGAAGTAGGAATTTACAGAGTTTGTAAAGCAACCCGGATGAGAAAACTAAGAAAGATGCTTTTGTAGTTAGAACTGAAAAATATAAAAAGGAAATACAAGTTTAAAAACAAATTAAAGAACGCTCTTTTATAGCCAGCCGAACTAATAAGTAGAAAATTGATGTTAATTGTTATAAATATTTTATTTAACGGTATTGTTAAAAAATAGGTAATTATGAAAATAACTTAAAAGGAACCCCACCATTTTGACGAGTTTTTTGTTTTGAGTCTATTCTTATTTTAAATTTATTGGAAAGTATTTTGTACATACTAATTTGGCTTGCCACAAAAGCCAAGAGTATTTTAGTTTGTTTTAAACTATTATTTATTCGTTCCAAAACATACGAAACGCCCCAATTTATTCTGCCAATAGTCATATGCTTGTTTAATACATTATGTCATGTATACCGTAGTACACGCCTTAGTATTTGCCACAAGACATTAACGGGTCTTCGAATTTGAAAAATAGCTAATCCGGAAGATACTGGCAGAAAATTGAGGTAAAAGATTCAGTTATACATACGTAAATACAGCCGAAATAATAAAATCGTGTTATATCGCTGATTTCCGTCAATCCCCAGAGAAACCTTCTTCTATTTTAGGCCTGTTATCAAACAGAAGCGATCGATCAGGTTATGTTTATTATTACCTAATTGAGAATAATATTATCTCTGCCTAATTCGCAATAACGCAATCTTCCCACCTACTTCTCGGTCTATCCCCCAGACGACACAGCGCTTATTAACTTTTTAGGGATTCGTTCGTTACTACGCTTTACTTTGGGTAGTGGTCCGTAAGCAGAGATTTCTGGTATCGGCATCGATCCTTCGGGTTCGCTAAGCCTTATTATTATCATTACCTATCTCTCAACTTGTATGAAAATGTTATTTTGGATAGTAAAAATAAAACATATTCTTATTTACCCAACAAAGAACATGGAGCGCACAATAAGAAGATAAAACGGAAATAGATACTACAAATGTACATTAAAAAAATTATTTGACAGATATAGGTGAAAGTAGAGTTATTATGAAAATTTCTTAAATGTTATTCCATGCTATTTTACGAAAAAACCAATGCTTGTATTCATCACTCTATTCGTATTTAAAATCTTATTGCATATTATTTCTAGTTTTGTTTCCTATTAAAGCGTGTTTTTTAAACCTTGATTTTAAGAGATTTTTTGGAGTACTTTTGGAAAAATCCTTCGTGGATAAGGCTTTTAGTATTGAGACCTTATAGGCCTACTGGAGCTGTCAACAAAATAATTGAAGAAATAAGATATTTTTCTTTCCCACAAGGAGCGGACTACTTTTACTGCTCAGCGTTCGAGAAGAGAGCTGAGGAACGAAAGCTGTGAGTGCTTACCAACAAACTGGGAAAGTTCCAAGCCGCACCGCAATAACTTCGGAAACGGTCTCGTTTTTAAAGGCTTGGTTGCTTTTCAGCATACTAAGCTTCCCCGAGTTCTATTTCTTCAAGAAGCACTGTTAACTTTAGATAGAGCAACGCTATAGCAAAGTAATGTTGAAAGTGGTCGAGGTGTGCAGTCAATAAATTTACCACGAATAAGTATGTTGTAAGCGATGATTCTATTACTAAAGTTGTTATGTGACATTCTGGTTATAATTTTTATAGTGTTATAAATTTAATTGTTCTTACTGTTCTATTCAATTCATTCCATTCATAGAGTGCCTTAAAAAATCATGTTCCCTGATGACCCGATTGGATATATGCCCTATATCGATATATAAATTAATCTAAACATGCTTATAAACAATACATTTTTATTTTTACAACATGGGTGAATCCTTCTCAAAAAAGTTACTTTTCGAATTTTTACAATACAATTCTGTTATTATTATCATATTTTATTATATCTTTTTTATAAATAAATATACATTACATGTTTTGGTTCTTGAGTTTCAGTCCTTCCTTAGAGTTATTTTGGCTAAAGAAACCAATATACATAAATAATCATCTTTAAATGAAAGTTTTAATTGTCAATAAATACATATTTAATATATATCTCTTAGACTCCTTTCACTTGGGAGATGTCGACATAAAACTTGTCTCTTGATTAGCTCCTATGATTTATTTTCCGGGCTATAATTAAATGTCGGCGTAGAAAAGTAGGGACCACATCTCCCGGCTCTAGGGTCGATACTGGTCCTCCAGGTTGGGGGTTGAGCGAAGGGACCAACTACCCCACCCTCAAAGAAAAACCATTGCTATGAATCATCAAGGATTAGCCTGGGATGTGGACAATCTTCAAGGTATCGACCAGGCGCTCTCAAGGATTTAAAATTAGGTACTTGGAAATTTCGTTCAATTTATAATTCAGGGTCACTGAGTGCTGTTGGATGAGCTACCTAACTATAAGATAGGTATTGAAGCGATCCAAGAAATGAGATGGACAGGATCAGGCATAATGGAGATGAAATGTCACACCATTTGCTATAATTGTCACAAAGATCAACATACTTTTGGTACATGCTTGGTTGTTGGTGGAAAGATGCGACAACTAGTAATCGATTTTAGAGCTGTTATCCACCGGATCTGTAAGCTACGAATTTGTGTCACGCACCAATAGAAGAACAGGCAAAGGAAAAAATCTATAGTGACCTCGAAAATGCTATCGGGAGTGTCCT
Source organism: Arma custos (assembly GCA_037127475.1). Classification (NCBI taxonomy): domain Eukaryota; kingdom Metazoa; phylum Arthropoda; class Insecta; order Hemiptera; family Pentatomidae; genus Arma; species Arma custos. Next base: position 61,071,474 of record CM073759.1, on the reverse strand, counting down.
CGTCACTACATATAGATAGTTTTTTGAGACCTCAATGCACAGATTGGTCATCAAAGATTAGCCAGTACTGTGGCACTTGGTTGGATGAAAATGATCAATTTGCATAGGACTCATCAGGCTGTTTCTGACTAAAGAGTGTTGCGATTAGAGGAGAAACAATATAGATAGATTGATATACATGCTCTTTCATTAATAAATTATTTACAGTGTTTTTCTTTGTAATTTTATTTACAACTTAAGCAACCACAGCATGGTACTTTATACCGTCTTCCGGGAGTTTGATTGAACTAATAAATAATGAAAAAACTAAAACTAAATTAAATTTTCTTACTGCCAGGAAGTGAAAACTGTTTTCAATTTCGTTCAAATTACACAGTGAGCATAGCTGAACATTTTGCAAATCAAATGGTTTGTAATTTAGATTCAGAAGTTCCTCTCTACATTTCATAACTAGGCTATTTTTTTTTTTTGCTACTTTCAAATGGCTAAGGTAATTTATTGTTTTATCTAAAGAGCTATAGAGGCCGCGGTGTGTGCCTTCTGATGCTTTTGCATGGCAAGCTTGAATAAAATAATCATTGTACAGTTTTAACATTTTGGAGATTTCTCCCTCCCAAGTACCTACGGAGATTAAAGTTAAATTTAATTTATAATGTATTTTTTTTGCAATATCCCCTCACTCTTTAAACCATGACATATTTTTTTTTCTAGCTATAACTGTACTTAATATATTTCCTTTATGATCTAATATTTTTAAAATATAATTAAATTGCATTTTTAGTGTGTACATGTCATCCCTGCCATCGCAAAGTATCGAATGTGAAAAAAAAACACAGATTTCATTTTCGACTCGTAGCAGATGCTCTAGGTTTGATAATTGATATAAAATTCATATAGAGGTATCTGTAAGTCATAAAAACAATGTAAAACGAATGGCATTGGTTTGACTAAAGGCACTAATTTTTATTGAACCTTGAAACTTTTTTTTTTTAAATTCTACTCAAAAGTACCGATTTTCACATTCCATAGTTGGAAATAGCAGAGACTATGTGGACTAATTTTCTATTAATTTCTAGGTATACAAAGTAATTTGGAGTATTAACCGGAAATTTAAAATGAATATCGTTCCACCTTTTCGATCTTAGAGAGTACAATATAACGACCCACCAACGTTTCGTGGATTTCAGCAATGCCTATGACAGTATCATGAGGGAGAACTATATCAAGGGAGAACTATATCAAGAAATGAATCTCCCCAGATAATTGATGAGCCTTGTTGAATTGCTGATGAGGGAGTGGAGAAGCTAGGTTAAGATCGAGATTGACTTGTCTGAAGTATTCAAGGCAACTAGGGGTCTGAGACAAGGGGATGGACTCTTGTGCCTGTTATTTAATTTCGCACTTGAAAATGTCATAAGAGGCTCAGGGTTACAAGTCACCGTTACGATTTCTGACTGAAGTCCATCCAAATAATGGCCTATGCAGATGACAGATATAGTCGGAAGAACACAGAGGGATTCACAATAAGCGTTTCTTGTTTTAGAGGACGATGGACGGCATTTGGGTCTTCAAGTGAACCTAGCAAAGACCGAATATATGCTAGCTAGCCCTTTAAGGCAATCAGTACCCTCCAACACGTTTGGGACCTACACATTTGAAAGTGTAAACAGTTTTATCTACCTTGGCTCTCTGATCAAAGCTGATAACTAAAAAGGCAAAGAAGTTCAAAGAAGAATTTTTGCCGCTAATAGATGCTATTTTGGGATGGCGAAAATTTTAAGAAGTCATCTGATAGCCTAGGTGATTTACAAAACAGTTATCAGGCCTGTTTCAACTTACGGATCTGAAACCTGGCCTCTATTCAGGGCAGATGCCAACAGTCTCTGCTCTTCGAAAGAAAAATATTAAGATGCATGTTTGGAGCGGTCAGAGTTGGTGATCAATTTAGAATAAGGCAGAATATATATTATGATGTATCAGGAGTTAGGTGTGATACAGCATACCTAGGCTTGGATGGGCTGGAAATGTGGTCAGAATGGAGGACAACACAACTCATAAGACTCTGCTATTTGAGTACGTCGACGGAAAAAGGAAGCGTGAACAGTCACGACTAAGATGGGCAGACGAGGTCGAGGAGGATGCAGGTAGCATTTTTGGATCCAGAGCTTGGAGGACAGAGAAGAGTGGAGGCGACGCCTTGAAGTTGCCAAGACTTGCACTGGATTGTATAGTTGTAGTTTTGATTGATTGATAATTATATAGTTTTGTTTTCCACGGAAACGTACATTGTAATATCCATCCCTATTATCTTTATGTTATGTATGAAGTTTATGGTTTTTGAATTATATAAAGACTAACTCCAATATAATCCTTCAGGCATTCCAGATCATTCAAAATTTACTGCAAGCATTAGGAGATGACAAGCACAGGAATGAAAATACAGCAACTCTACGATCGACTAGAATCTACTTTTAACGAATCTTTAAAAATAGCCCAGAGGGATCTACAACCAACCGAGAAACAAAAGAATAATAAGCTTTCTCCTATCGCCGTAAGGATGGTCAATAGAAGGGAAGAATTAAGTATAATTCAAAAGAGAAGATTGAACAGTTCAAAATAAGGAAAATTGTAAGGAGGAGGATAAGTTGTGGGCTAAAGGAGTATGAAACAGCAAGAATTAGAGAGATTTTACAGACCTCGGGTGTACAAGAAGTATAAATAAAGAGCTGACGAACCTGAAAAGAAAATGAATTCTCAAATATAGAACTGATTCCGGAAAAATAACAACCAATAGAGATGAAATAAAAATGTCGATCAATAAATTCTATGAATCGTTATACCACTATAACCCTTCAAAACACTGCTATCAACATGAGGAACAAGAAACAGGACAGTTAAAAGAAAGCGTTGTGGAAGAGGAGGTAACAAGAGCATTAAATAAATTAAAAAAAGGGAAATCACCTGGCCCTGAAGGAATAACTAATGACATCCTTATTCTAGGAAAGAATTGCCTTGTTAAACCGCTGAAGCTCTTATTTGAAAGAATGCTCAGGAAGGATTTGTACCGCAACAGTGGCGTACAAGTAAAATAGTCTTATTGTATAAAAAAGGAGATTCCAAAGATATCGAAAACTACAGACCAATAACGCTCTCTTTCTCACAAAGTATTTGCAACAATTATTAAAAACAGACTAACCCCAGTTATTTATGAAAACCATCCTTATGAACAAGCTGGTTTCAGACCTCAATTCTCCACAATCGAACACCTGCATACAATAAACCAGATTCTAGAGAAAAGTAAAGAATATAACATGGCGATATATTTGGTATTTGTAGACTTTATAAAAGCATTTGATTCCATATATCACAACAATTTATAACAACAAGACCATGGCACTAATCGTGTATACATAAATATATTAAACTATTTACGAAAACAGTAAGGCTTACATAGTCAGTGTTGGGTATAATAGAACATTTGAAGTCCGAAGACGCCTTCTAAGAGCAACAGGGTTGTCCACTGATCCCCGATTTTATTTAATTGCCTACTAAATTATTTGTTTAATTAGCTAAACTGGGAAGAAAAGGGCATAAGTATAAATCTGTACAAGCTATCAAATTTGAGATTTGCTGACGATATAGTTATTTTTGCCAATTCATTAACTGAGGCGGAACAAATGATGAACGAACTCCTTGAACATAGTGAACTCGTCGGGTTGAAAATAAATATAGACAAAACAAAAATAATGACAAATTCACAGAAAGGAGAAATAAAAATTAATAACCATGAAATCAGTTTCGTTGAGCAATATATTTATTTAGAAAAATCCATTTCATTTAAAGATAGAAAATATAAAATCAACAAAAGGATTAACCTGGGATGGAAAAAAACAAATTTTTAAAAGTCTACTACCTACAGGATTAAAGGCAAAGGTATTGGAATCCTGTGTTTACCCGGTTCGCAGACATGGTCAGAAACACAAAGCTACTACAAAAAATTAGAGAGGACACAAATACAATTTTCAGGAAGTATGATGGGTATCAGAAGAAAAGACCACATCAGCAACAGAAACGTACAGGCTAGGACTACAGTTAAAAACCTAATAAAAGAAGCACTGCAACTGAAATGGAGGTAGCCCGGACATGTTGCCAGACTTGATACGAAAAGATGGTCGAAAATTGCAACAGAATGGATACCAAGAGACCACAAGAGAAGGAAAGGAAGACCATTTACAAGATGGCGAGATGAGATCATGCAAAGAGTAGGAGACTGTTGGGCTAATGTGGCAAGGAACAGGGACATATGGACCAAAGTTATAAAGATAAATAATAATAATTATAAACTAAACTAAGATAATTATAAACTTGCAACAAACAAATGAGCATAATATTTTATTTAATTATTGGCAAACATTTTCTTACTTTTTATTAACCTTATGTAAATATTGTATTCATTGAAGAACAGGAAATTTTGTAAATTTTTGTTAAACAGACTCATACCACCCAAGGGAGAGGCTTTTTTTGTTGTGCAAAGGATTTATCAATAAAAACTGTTATTATTATTATTAGGAGATTGTATTGTATGCTGGTCATTTTTTAGTTAAAATGAAATTTCAGGTAATGGATTTTTTTGGGGCTATTTAGATAATAATGGTAATTGATTTGATTACCAGCGTAGCAGGGAATTATTGCCCCAGCTTTACAATAAAAGTAGAGTTATTGGGTAGTTACCAATCTTGTAAACTTGTTTTTACTTTTACAACAAAGATATCAAATATGTGAATTGACCAACTTATATATGTAAGCTTTTCATTGTTTAATTTTTAGTACATAATAACTTTTTAAGTCTAAACACATTTTTATATCACTGCTATAAGTTTTTAAAATGATGCTGCCACGCCCAGTTCTCCTTAAAGTTTTCTAATAGACATAAAATATGTACTCGTAACATAGTCTAATCTCGGCTAAAAGGTACAAACTTGAATTTCTACTCATAACTTATGCATTTTGAACCATGAATTTGAAAAAAAAAAAAAAAACAAGACCTGAAAGTTAAGCCCTTGACAAAAAAACAACGGAATATTGAGGAGTTTTTTTCGAAGTACGGTGACCTCATGTTTACGGGTGGCAACTTTTTATTTGGACAACGTGCTTTCATCAGAGAATATATAAGGACGTGTTTGCGTTACGAATTTTGCAATTTTTTTTTGTGATTGACATTTTTTTAGTAAATTTATAAATACAAATATTTTTGAAAACTCCTAAAGGATGGAATATTTAAAAACAATATCAGAATTTCGTTCCTGCCGGCTGCTGTCCTAAATATTCTCTTTAATACTGACGACGTTAATCACGATATACACCGACATAATTCCTGAAACTACTGATATGCTTTTACATTGAACCGTTAGAATTTCGATTAATATTTACCTGTTTATTCAATGTTCCCATGAAGTTAGGAAATTTAATAGAAAAGTGCTTAAATGAAATGTTCACTAAAGAATAGATTATTATCATTCGGAGAAGTTTGAAGTGATTAACGCTAAACTACATGGTATAATAGATTAAAATTAACCTACTTCTCCGTAAAATAATAACCGATACTTGTTTGGACAGGATGGAATATTTAAGTATTTGTGGTCTATGATATCTATTATAGAAAAAAAAAATGAGAAGTCTTGACACTTTGTTGGGTGACAAATTTATTCTTAAAACTCTATGAAAATACGACGAGGGTATTCTTGGGGCGTATGTGGGGGGGGGGGAGAGATGTTAAGGGAGATGCAGCAAATTAAGAATCGGTATTGAGCCTTGGGGTTCGCTAAGCCGTTTATTAAATAGTTTATAGGATTCTAATATGCATGTGTATATCTTTAAAAAGTAAATATTTGCCCACTAGCACTTCTTTTCTTACACTATGATTTTTAGGAAAGTATTAAATTTAAGTGGATTGTCATTGTCATGTACATATTAACTTCAGTTTACCTTCAAGACAAATTTTCTTATCTGAACTTGAATAGAAAATAATAAAAGGGATATCTTCGCTATTAAAGCTGGTTTTAATGGTCAAATTAAATACGGATATCAATAGGTTGTATTCATAGTTTTTTATTGGCTGCTTTCACCTTACCAAGTGCCTTTGTCGTGGCGATTATTTAGCAAGGCCATTGATGAAGGAATGGAAGGTGCCCCAGTCTGTCGGTACAACCTGTTGAACATCCCCCAGAACTAATTCCTTCAAGTGGCAATTCATTCAAAAGCTTTGTAATGTCGTTGAGCTAGAGTCATCACTATCACGATCTATATTAATTTTTAGAAGTAAGTAAGTATATTTCTCAATTCCCACGGGTTTTGTTTTCCTTCACTTAGATTTAATTTTCCTGCTAAACATCATTTGACTGTTATTATACCATAAAGAACATTCCATTGTACTTTTCTTTTGACATGATATAAGTGATGATTGAATGGTATTCGATTAAAAAATAAAAATAGTAGGCTTCACTTTCATGATACGGTGGTCATGGTTAAATATCACTGAACAACAATGAATTTGTTTCGGGCTTAAAAATACCTAGTTATTATGTATTTTCACCCCCTGAGTTCAAAAATCACCTCGAAAATGACCAATTAGCTCTTGTTTTCAAGATACAGTAACATGTCATTTTTTAATGCTCAGCTTTCACTTTGTCGAGAAATTTAGTTTTTGGATGTTGGTACGCCTGTTAACTGACAAAACCAACAGTTGTACAGCTATTTTGAGGTTATATACGTGATTTCACATGAAAGAGACTTATGAAAACATGAAAGCCCTCCTCCACTCAATCAAATATGCTGAACACAAGTGGAAAATCTGTGGTGATATAAAGGTCATCGCTATACTTTTAGGAATGCAACTGGGGTATACTGAATACTGCTGCTTTTTATGTATGTGGGACAGTAGGGATAGGAAATCACATTACATTCAAACAGACTGGCCTGCAAGAAATCTTGGCCCTAGTGAAAAAAATGTTGTTGCCCTGCCTCTCGTCAACCCGAAAGATATATTTCTTCCACCACTACATATAAAACTCGGTTTGATGAAAAACTTTGTCAAAGGCATGAACAAAGAAGGAGAGGCCTTTAGATATTTGAGGGAAAAATTTGCTTTCCTAAGTGATGCAAAAGTTAAGGAAGGTGTTTTTGTTGGGCCACAAATTCGGGAGCTTCTGAAGGATCCTGCGTTTGACAGAGTTTTGGAGGGGAAAGAAAAGGAAGCTTGGAATGCGTTCAAGGGAGTTGTTAAAGGTTTTTTGGGGAACAAAAGAGAAGATGACTATGTTCAGTTGGTGAGGATACTTCTACAAAAATATCATAAACTTGGATGCAACATGTCTCTCAAAATTCATTTCCTCCACTCTCATCTAGACTTTTTCCCTCCTAGCTGTGGTGCGGTCAGTGATGAACACGGTGAGAGATTCCATCAGGATATTTCTGTAATGGAACAAAGATATAAGGGCCGTTGGAATGAATCAATGCTTGCAGATTACTGTTGGTGCGTGTGTAGGGATGCTCCAGAACTCGCCTACAAAAGACAGGCCAAAAGAAAAATGAAATCCACATGATGGTAATAATATCCAACCTGCCAAGTATTCTGCCATTAATTTTCAACTCCAAATTAATTTATAATGTTGATAAACTTATGGTTTAAAATTTACTGATTTGCCTCAATTTGTTAACGTTATATCACAGAAACTAGAGCTAATAAAATTTTTTCATTGTCATTTTCGTTTTTTTCAACCCAAAATTAGTAAGATTTGACTCATGAAGTGAAGGAAACATTACAAAAATATTTTTTTGTTGGACAGTGTATTTGGTTACACATATATCTAATAACACAATATTCATTTTTTTATAAGTGGATATGCGGAAAGCCCTTCAGGTGATGGCTCAACACCCTGGGACTTAATTCTCTTCTCTCTTGGATAAAGCTGCCCTTTCCCTCTACCTTCTAGCTATAACAAGTGAGGGATCACTCTACCTGTTCTATAATCCTTCTCTTTCAGTATTTTGCATGCATTACATAACACGGAATATGAGGACAAGCCGATTTTTTTTCAATGCACACTTTGCCGTCCTGGACTGTGCAAGTGAGATCCTGTTTTATTGATAAGTAGATTTTTTTTTACTAGCGTCTTCCTTCAGTTCTCTACACTTCAGTCCTTTAGTACTTCTTCACATTAAAGGAGAAGGCGAATATTTTAGCCTTAACAAGTTTAGCTATTAAAATTGTTAATTTCCAATTTTTTTTTTTAATATTTTTAATTTTCTCATTTTATAATTTAACATTGCTTTATTACTTTTGGTGCCTTATTGTATTGTATAATGGCTCTTTTAATAACATAATACTTTCCTATTTTTGACACCGACTGGTCTCGTAAAGGTTAGGTATTTATATTTCTACTGGAATCATACTAATACTATATTATATGTGGCTCATGCTCCATAAATTGGACAAGATTGAGAAATATTTTGAATAGTAATTTTAAAGACAATGATTTTGTGCCACCTTTCTTCGATTCTTTGGAGAGAAATCTATTTGAATCATCCTCAATTTAAATTCCTAAATATTTGAAGACTGTTCATTTATACCCGATGAGAGGGAGGAGAAAATTTCCTGTGCTCTCACGGGGTGTCGTAATGTTCTTTAGAAACATCAATGTGTGGTATGTTCGAGTGTTAAATTGATTTCTACATAGTTTTAAGCTAAAAATAAATAATATTTTTTGGATAGCAGTGGCTGATGGGACTACATTATCTTCCACGCCTTTAAACGTCAGTAAAACAATAAAACCCTCCACTGGGAGAGTAAATAATATTCTACGCAAAAAGTATACCAGTGTTGTTTTCCAGTGTTCACGTCGCAAATGTAACCTCAAAATTACATGAACAACTTAAACAAAATTCCAGTGATCTTTCAAACAAGTATTTGCAACTTGTTTTAATTGAAACCAATTGAATTGTTCAAATATCAGGTGCGTACAATTTATTATTTCGTTGCTTTTGAACCATCTTAGCCTTAAATATCTTCTCACCTGTAAACTCAATGCTTTATAGTGATATGAACAACTTGTTATTGGTTTATAAATATAATTTAAAAAAATTTTTGTTATATTTTTTTTGCAAAATCTAAGGTGTTATTAAGTGTTTAAATTCATTTCTACGTAAATAGGATAGAGATGTCATTGCGATAGAAAATTTGGTGACTTGTTTTCTTCATGTAAACATTGATCAAAAATGTGTGCTGGTTTGATATTCGTATATTTAAATAAAAAAAAGTAATCTTTACTGATATCAGTGATTAATTGAGTTTCTTTAAACTATCACACATCTGGTCACTGCATCCTGTGCAGCTGTAGATATCTTTTTAGAAAACTGAGAAGATTGTGTTGGTAATAGGAAACAATTGGAAGGTTTCGTAGAAGCGTGAGCATTATGTGATTGTGCGGGAACAAGGTAAGAGGTGAAGGCAGTGTGCAGGAACAAAGGACAGGAGAATAGAGAATTGTGCTAGAGCTTGTCAGTATTTGGAACTATTGTGACTATACATTTATTTGTACTAATAGTTTTGATTAAAAGGTGTTTTCATGTGAATATATTACAAAAGAATATTTTGCGCTCTTTTTCTTTTAAAAAGTAGTGCATTTCCTTTTATGCCATTTGAATTATGTATATCCTTTGTTTGTGCGCGCAACCTCTCACTTTTTCTTTTGTTGCAACGTCTTTTATAAGATAGATAATCAGAACAAATTAAACAGTATCACATATAGAATTTAAACATATGGATTCATTATTTATGTTATGGTTGATTATAACAGCTATTCATGATTTTTTGGCTGGACAGTTCAGTCAATCCTGGTTTTCAAGAATCCATTATTTTACTATTACTAACTAGAATTATCTTTCATAAAAAAAAAAAGAAATTTCAAATGTGTAAATTAATGTAAGAACGTGTTCGTAAAAATGCAATTTTCATACTGAAGCAATCGAATAGATAACACACTTAGACTTAAACAACTTGCCAGTTGTACGGTTCTTCCGAAAAGCTAAATAAAAGAGAAACCCCGAGATTGGTACAATAAGTCAGAGGAGAAGCTGCCGCGGCGAGAGAGAATAACTGACAGAAAGAATGGTACATGAGACGGAAGGAGAGAGGGCTGAGGATCACTTCCCGGGGGAGGACGGCGATAAAATATGAGAGAGCTTGTTCCTCCGAGGCCGGGCGGAGCGAATAACTTATTGGGCTCGATACACCCAGTTCTCTTTATTTATAAACGAAAACCAGTTTGCTCTTCAGGCCCTCTCCTTATTTACCAGGCGAGTTTGTTCCGGTATGGACGATATGTCTTTCAAAAATTTATTTAAAAATCCACATCTATCGACTAAGATTCCACAATCGGGGGAGAAATTGACGTACTTTGTAAAAAATAAATAAAATGGAGGATGTATTTACGACCTGTTTATCTCTAGTGCAAGCAGCTAAAATCGAAAGCATAAGAAAAACTTAATATATACTTTTCAAGCCTCTTCATAGTTAGATAATTAGATTCATAGATAGAGTAAGAGATTATTATTATTTGTGGTAACATTGTTGATTGTCGTTATTTCATAAAGAAAGGGATCACTCCTAGTCTTGTTGTTACTATAACATCCCACTATACCGCAGATCGGGGGTTCGTAGCCCAGCAGGTGGCCCTAGGTTATTTTAAAGGGCGGTAAAAATCATCCGTTATACCATCCTTTGGATAGGACGTAAAATGAGGGACCCGATCCTATACAATGTTCCGGAGTATTGTATAGATACTCGTTAAAGATCCCTATCATGATCACACCTTAATAGGCAAATTTAGACCCCCCACTACAGCATTGTCCGATTAGTCATGAGTGCATAAAGGGAAGTTAAATGAATAAACAATAAGCTGGCGTCATCGTTGAAGTGGAGTGATGATGACCCGAAAGTATTTTGGGATGAATGAGTTCTATGAGACTAAACACATGAATAATAATTTTCACGAAGATAAGTTGTTGCAATGGCATCACGCATCCCCATTTGAGACTTTTCCTCAATGTTTTGAAAACTCATCCCAAGCTATTTATTTATTATACTAAACAGAATAACGCCGACAAATAAGAAAAACATTAGGTGGTTAAAGCATTCCTCTGTTGAAATCAAAGACAGCCAATAAAGAATATCAAACAAATATACAGGCACTTGAGTCAAAAAATGCATTATATCACGGAATTAGAGACCTGTATACCGCTAAATTCATATTTTCTTGGGTATTGGGTGTTCGTTCGCTTTTGACTCGCTTAAGATCCATCATCTTCATGAGCTAAGAGTTTTCGGAGCTCCTATTCGGAAGAAGAGCGTAATTGCAAGCGCATTTAAAGTATTTAAAAATTACTTTATTTTTAAAAATTGATGTAAACTAATATTAAGTATTTTACATTTTACAAGTCGCCTGATATCAAGAATAGCCAAAGTTTTAACCTTTACCACACAATTATCAAGCCTGTTTTAACATATGAATCAGAAATCTGGCCTATGTCCAGGACAGACGCCAATAGTATTGAAAGAAAAATATTAAGAAGGATGTGTGAAACGCGGTTGAAAAGTTAGAGAAAAATAAAATAAAATAAATGATAAAATTAAAAACAAAACAAATTACATTAAATTAAAAACAAAAATATTTAAACTGGAATACGACGCTACCCGGTAAGTCGTCCTCGGACAGTATGGCAACAAGGTAAGGAAATAATCAGGCAAGGAAATGAAAAACTGACTCACCGAATCTTGCCGGACACTCCTCTCCTCACTGACGTCTCGTAGGTTTGAGCTCACCGCGGTGGCGTACGTCCAATGCCGGTCCTCTCAATTCGGTCATCAAAAATAGGAAGTGGCGGTGTAAAATAATAGGAATAATCAAAGGAGCGGTGTAGAAATAAGCGGTGACCAACAGGTTCAGGAAGCGGTATAACAATAATAGATGTAGGAAAATGCGGGGGATAAATGCGGTTTTTCAAGCGGGGGGCAACTCGTTTCAGCGGAGGTATACAATAGACTACACTCCGGGTAGGGGGTTTTTATTCTATTAACTGTAAACACGCTCACCCGGAATTAAACAGAAATTAGAACTCACAGTAAATAAATACCGAACTAAACAAAGGATTTTTGGAGCTTTAAAACTTGGTGATCAATTTAGAGTTAGGCAGAGAGCAGAGCTGTCTGTATCTGACGTATCAAGAGGAACGTTGTGCATCATATAAAAGTAGCTATAGCTATAGTATAGTCTAAGATGAGCTAGACATGTGGCCACAATGGATGATGATGCTACTTAGAAAAGACTGCTTTGGGATGGAAAAAGGAAACGTGAACGGCCACATACCGCCCACCCAAAATTGATAGCAATTTTGTAATTAGGTGACATGAAACTTTAGAACAGAAGAAGCGAACTTGCAATGAAAAGCTATGTACAAAAAAAAAAAAAAAATAATGAAAAGTAACTTTAGTTTATTGGAAGGGGTATCAATTTATTGGTAGGCCATGTAATAGAACCGGAGGTGGTTCGTAGTTGCCCCTAAATATGCGCATCCGTATTAGTTGACGAAGTCCTGGTATCCAATATTTTCGTTGAATGAACGCCTGCATTAGGCGAGGGCCTCCGTGAATTGTGCTTTGATGATACCAGCCACAAATGAGGGTTGCTACATGCGATATCTTATGCAAAATGAGTGGGTGCTTTGCAGCATACGTGAGATCTGAATGCCTTAGCCTACCGCCCACCCTGAGAAAACCCAGCTTGTCAATAAAAGGTGATACCGGTTTAATAGCTTGAGACATTTGTTCAGAAGACGTAGCCTTAAGATCAGTATGGAAGTATTGTTCCTGGGATAGACTGTCACATAAATTCATGCTGTCTCGCAGTTCTGAAAAAGACAGGTCAGCGGATTTACGATGATATTTTGCGGTGCGAAAGTTGTTGACGACGCGGAGAACATAAGCGAAGACGGTTTTAAGGTGTTGGAGCGATGAAAAGGAGCTGATGGTGGTAATGCGATAGTTTGGTTCGGCAGTGGCTAATATAGCGGTAGTCTCAGCTTTGCTTGCAGGAATTTCTTTTCGCTGATCAACGTGAGACTCTGGCAATCTGTTTGGAGGTAATTGCAAAAATGGTGGTCCTTCCCACCACCGTGAAAACTGCATCAGCGTGCGAGGCATCAGACCTCGGGATCCACAATCAGCCGGATTATCTTGACGTTTGGTGTTTCAAAAAGGAAGAGAAACTATACATTGGCCTGAGGGTGTTCTGCGGTGGGTGTTCATAAAATGTAGCTCACATAATTCGTCTTCCGGGCTCTGCGGTGTTATAGAAGCGACCTCTTCAGTCTTCCAGAAACGTTGAAGTGCATTGTCATGTGGCTCGGTGCAACCAAAAAGCGTCACTACCCTATTTTCAACTGGTTCTGTAATTTTCCCCAATAAAATCCACCCAAAGGAAGTTTTCACTGCTGAAGGATTACCCCTGATGACTGAATTATTTTCCTTGGAAATGATTTCGGGATAGAGATCCGCACCTAAAAGAAAATCTATTTTCCCTTTTACGTGGAAAGCCGGGTCGGCCAATAACATGGAGGAAAATTTATTTCTAAGTTCATTTGAAAGCGTCGTAACCGGAAACTCTGCACAAATTTCATTGAGAACAACAGCTTCTGCGGAAATAGAGTTTTCTCGAGTGTGTCTTGGGGTCAAAGTGCAAGAAACCATTTCTGTCTTGCTAACCGTAGCATGGTTACCGATGCCTGTGATGTTCAGTGGGCAATTCTGGGGCTTTAAATTTAACCGTTGGGCCATTTCCCTGGTTATGCACGACACCTGAGAGCCAGGATCCACAACGAGGCGTATAGGAAACTTCCTACCATCCGAAGCTGTAAGAAAGGCCTCTGCTGTACCCAGCAATACTGTGGAGTACGCAGTACTAGTCGGGAAAGTACGGGCACTGCAGGATAGTGCTTGCGTAGAAGGCGGATTTTCAAGTGATTCCCTAGGTGGAGCTGTGAAAGTAGAGCGGTGTAAACGTGAATGATGTTTCGAAGATCCACACGAGATGCATTTTTCCTTTAGAGTTACATTTTGATAACATGTGGTTTCCTAGACAATTAAAGCATTTTCTCAAAATTTTTACTGTCTCCCAGCGGGCATCTACATTTTGTTTCGAAAATGTTTCACAATGAGTTAGCTTATGTGAAGCTGAACAAAGCGGGCATACTATATGAGCGGTGGAACATTCGGTGGAAGCAGATTTATTTGGCGGTGAAGAACATCGGCCGTAATATGGGTTAGTCGTGATCAGAGATGTTTTTCGTTGGAAATTTGCACGTTGGTTAGGATTAAACTCGTTCCTACCTGGAGAACTCAGTTCGAGAATTTTGCAACGTTCAGTTAGAAAATCCGAGAAATGTTTGTATGTTGGATACTGAACCCCTGAATGCTTGGCTTCGAATAATTTTTTGCTTTCCGAATCCAGGCAACGAAGACCGAAATGAAGCAGAAGTGTATCTGACAAGTCCGGTAGATTCAAGGCCTTGAGTGCAGCAACATTTGTCAGGAAAACGTCAGATAACCTTTGCAAATTTTGAAGATTTTCTTGGGAAAGCGGTTTAAAATTCGTAATTTTTTCCAAGTAAAAATTCGCCAATAATCGGTTGTTTTGGTACCGATCAACTAAAGTTTCGAATGCAATTTGATAATTATCATCGGACAAATGAATTGATTCGATTAGTTTCAAAGGGGGGCCTCTCAAAAATGAGCGTAAATAGTAAAATTTTTCAGATGAGGCTATTTGTCGATTTTCATGAATAAGGGACCGAAACAGACAGTAAAAATTGGGCCACTCTTGAAGATCGCCGGAAAATATTTGTAAATTGATTTTTGGAAGTTTCGCTTGCCCTATATCCGGTTTCTCATATTTCGTAGACAGGCTAGTACCAGTAGCTGGCTTAGCATACTGCGATGCTACCGCCTTTGCTGAATAATATAACTCGTCGCAGGCTTGAGAACTAGCGGCCGTGTCGAAATTTTCGGGAGATTCTGTTTTAGAAGCAATTTCCATAATTTGATCCTGAATTTCATCAAAGGATTTATAATCTATATCAATTTGTTCCATTCGGGATAAAAAAGTGGGACAGTTTTCCTTGTTAAGCATTTTGGATAAGTCATAAGCTGTTTGAATTTTGTGAAAGCATTTTTCCCTCTTTTTAATTAAAAGTTTAATCTTATCCTCCGACATATTGAAATAAATTTAAATTAAATTGAGACAACAAAATTGAACAGAAAACTATTCAGAAAAACAAAACAAAAAATAAAGTTTAACCTTTAATTAAATTTAAATCTTAACTAATAAAATTTTACTATCTTCTGAAGAGAAAAATAATTTTGATCAATTGTATCAATTTTATATAAAATTGCAGTTCGCTTCTTTCCGAAACTGAACGAAGTCGTATTAGTGGGAGAAGCAGCGCGAGGTGGGGGTAGATAAGGCAGAAGCAGGCTGCTCTCTCACCAGCGACGTCGGGGCTCATGCAAATGAAAAATACAATTTTTTTTCCTTTTTTTTTAATGTTCCGAATTGAGAAAATAATTTATCAATTTTCTTAATTAATTAATCCGGCCCCCGGAGGACCATAAATATATGTGTGAAACGCGGTTGAAAAGTTAGAGAAAAATAAAATAAAATAAATGATAAAATTAAAAACAAAACAAATTACATTAAATTAAAAACAAAAATATTTAAACTGGAATACGACGCTACCCGGTAAGTCGTCCTCGGACAGTATGGCAACAAGGTAAGGAAATAATCAGGCAAGGAAATGAAAAACTGACTCACCGAATCCTGCCGGACACTCCTCTCCTCACTGACGTCGCGTAGGTTTGTTGAGCTCACCGCGGTGGCGTACGTCCAATGCCGGTCCTCTCAATTCGGTCATCAAAAATAGGAAGTGGCGGTGTAAAATGATAGGAATAATCAAAGGAGCGGTGTAGAAATAAGCGGTGACCAACAGGTTCAGGAAGCGGTATAACAATAATAGATGTAGGAAAATGCGGGGGATAAATGCTGTTTTTCAAGCGGGGGGCAACTCGTTTCAGCGGAGGTATACAATAGACTAGACTCCGGGTAGGGGGTTTTAATTCTATTAACTGTAAACACGCTCACCCGGAATTAAACAGAAATTAGAACTCACAGTAAATAAATACCGAACTAAACAAAGGATTTTTGGAGCTTTAAAACTTGGTGATCAATTTAGAGTTAGGCAGAGAGCAGAGCTGTCTGTATCTGACGTATCAAGAGGAACGTTGTGCATCATATAAAAGTAGCTATAGCTATAGTATAGTCTAAGATGAGCTAGACATGTGGCCACAATGGATGATGATGCTACTTAGAAAAGACTGCTTTGGGATGGAAAAAGGAAACGTGAACGGCCACGACTTAAATGGGCTGAAGAGGTCGAGATGGATGCAGGTAGCATTTTCGGAGCTTAAAGGAGCTGTAGAGCTAGCGTTGCTTAGTTTATTGCAAAATAATTTTAAAATGTCAATATTGTTTGATATTGACATATGTCGAGTCAATGTAGAAGTATGGTAAAACCAGGTGGTTAACTTTTTATGTTTATATCTCGTTGAAATTTAAGAGGCTATACCTCTTTGCTATAACTCACTGGTTACCAGCAGGTATATAGGCAGGAAAGAAAACTGTCCAAACACACGATGTTTCTTCTGTTTTTTCTAGGATGAAATTTTAAATTAATTAGTGGGCCCACACTTAAATTATGTAATAAGATTTGATAGAGTAGCCATGCACGCTCATTTTGATGTATATATAGTAAAAGGAGTAAATTTTTATTTTGTATATTAGTGTTTATTTCAATTTTTGGTAATGTTACTTTGCATATTTAGTTTATTTATTTATCCATTTAATTTTAATTTATAATACGGGGGTAGTGCACTTATTATTAGATGGTTATAGAGTATTTTATAATTCATTGAAATATTGTTTTGTTAGAAGACATTTCTTATTAAATTAAATTATCTTAACTAGGTACTTCTATAATTGAAGGGTATCAAAGAACTTTACTTATAAAAGGGAGTACCCGGTTATTAACGTGTTATTTATTGGAGGTTACTTATTTTTCGCATTAGAATTTCATCCTTCTCGTTAATGCATAGCCAATGTAAACTAACATAATTTTTTATTATTTTAGATCCAATAATAGTCCGTATAGTAGATACTGGTAAGAGGATGAGATAGACCTTAAGGTATTTTTTCCGTGGGTCTATTCACCAATACCAGAAGCATAAAAGGTTATTTGTTCATTTGTGTTATATATTATAACATTTATTATGTGTATATATATATATATAAATAAATAATAATTATATATACTTAATATATAAGATTATATATATTAAGATAAAGTATAGAATTAAAATATATATTCTACTGAAACTTTTATAAATAAAATACAATATCAATGAAATGAACAATGAAACTTGAAACAATTGAATCCTGAATAAATTATATTTACTAGCACCTGGCTCCAATCGGGAGATATTCTGCGCAAGAGAAGTGGTACTAGTATTGCTCCTCGATGCAAATGTAATTAACAACAACAAATTATCCTCCTAGTCCATACAACTAAATCTTGTTAGCAAGTCAAAGTAAATATGTTAATGCACCGGTTCCTATGCTAATACATATCTTGCGTAATGGCTGCATAGATTCCCTGCCTTAATTCTACGGCTAGGAATGAGGATAAGCCGTCTAGGTCTAGGCTTGGCTGGTATAGATAAAGGCAATAGTTGTATTGCTCCTAGTCTTAGTGAGCATCCGTGTTGATAAAGGGATAAGACTTTTTTAAATTATAATTAAATTAATGTAATTCTGATTAAAATATAGTAATAATAAGTTATCTTGAATAATATTGGTTAACCCTAACGTAAGAGGAAGAAAATGGTCCGGGTATACGAATGGAGATATAAAAAGAAAATGGAGGTATAAAATGGTCTTCTAATGTATCTTGTATACTTAGCTCCGAAGGAGACCTGTAATGTGGGTCGAAACGTTTGCTTTAAAATAAAAAGTTCTTCTTACTAACGCGAGAAAAGCGAATATTTCTCTGATCTCCACCTGGACCGTTTTTTTCCCTCATAATAAATTACCCTACACCTATTACTATTCAGCTTAACTGAAACAATATCAGATTGATCCATCCCGATGGATACCTTTTATTAAATAGCGAAATTTTCATACGCTTTTTATTTTTGTTTCTGCACTTACAATAATAGTTTTAGGATTTATAGGTTCCTCTCTTATAGAAGGAGGTCATAACAAAAAAATCTATACACACCTAGAAAATATCACACACAATATAAATTATTGTAAATAAATGTACAACGTAAAGTAAAAGAGATCCCTTCCATCCTTTCCTAATTGTAATTAGTACCCTTCCAACCCAAAGGAGCTAAGAAAAAAAATCACAATAAGAAAAAAGCAAATTCAGTCCTATGGACACCTTTAAAGGATTTAAACTAAGCAGAATGACTCAAGAGTATTCATTTAGCTTAAACAAATTGAAAATCGCCAACACCCCGATTAAGTATACTGAAAAAGATATTGAAGAGATGGAGGTTTCTCAGGGTGGTATTGATGGACGTTCGCATTGGAAAAAAACTTAGGAATACTCAAGGCTTTCAATAAACACCAAAAAAAGAAGTAATATGAACAGAAGAAAGAAAGAAAAACACAAGCAACGAATTAAAGAGATTTGCAAATATACTACAAAAACTAAATAGAAAAACTCGTTAAAAGGTATCAAAACAAAAATTGCTGACAAGCCATTAGCAACACCACTTGAACACTTACTTCTGCTCAATATCTGCCAACTGTGTATAATCAATGCTTCCCTCACCTGATCATTTTTGTTTTAAATTTATTTATTGATATCTACAACTGTATTGCAATAATGCAAGAAGTAAATAGGCTAAGTGATACATAATGGCATGAGAATGACAAGTAGAGAAACTACCCACTGATAGTATCCAATTCAAAAGTTCAACTAAGAAGGTCACGTGGCCATCTTCTTTTCAGACGCCTCGGAGGATTATCGAGAATTGAAGAGGAAACTAGGTTTGAAACTAGAGGATTTGAGTGAGAATGAAATTTGTTATGAAAGAATAGATACCGGGTTCGGGCCAAATCAGCAACAAATAGGACATTAAGGTCGTTATGGATGACTTTATTCTTAACAAAATAAGGAGCATTGAGGATTTTACAAAGGATTTCGGATTGTAGGGATCGGATACGAGAGGAATTTGATGGCTTAGTGGAGCCCCAAAGCTCTACTCCGTAAGTCCAAATAGGTTGTATGATGGTCATGTAGATGAGTCTTTTGTAGTTAATTGGGAGCTTAGAGCGTTTGTCAAGTAAGTACTGAAATAGCCTGAAACGTCGAGCGGTTTCTTGTCTTTTCAGTCTTGTATGAGGATTCCAGGTTAATTGTTTGTCGAGATGCAATCCTAAGTATCGGATCTACAGGCACCAGTGGGATATTATTAAAGGATACTGAAGGGCAGGAAGTCATTGGTTTACGACCTGAGGTAAAAGTGATTTGATGCGATTTTTGAGAATTTATTTTCATTCTCCAGTTTTAACACCATTCTTCGAGATGAGATTGGTGTTGACTGATTATACACATGCATCATCAGCATACGTGGTAAGGATAGTATTAGGATGAGTTGGGATGTCAGCTGTATAAACTGTATAAAGGATTGGGCCAAAGATCCTACCTTGAGGAACCTGACCAATTTAAAATAGGTTATGATTGATGAGCACTATGCCTATATGTTGAAGTGAAGTTTACGAGAGCACTATAGTATAAATTTAAACAATAAGAAATATTCAACAGTTTTGCTAACTCACCAACTACTGTCATGTTCTTGCTTTGAAGAGCAGTCTCAAAGTCCGGAGCCTCCGTGGAGACTTCGCAACGGTAGGAGCCTGAGCTGGTGAATCCAACGTGGTTCAGGGTCACCTGGCTCATATTGGATTTGTCTGCCTGCCAACACCATCATTATCATAAGAAAAGAGTTACTTGTTAATATATAAGTATAGAAAAATTACCTAATTGTAGCATCTTGATATTTCGCAATTTTCTTTTATGTTTTTAAAATAAATTGAAGTACATTTTTCGATTTAATGCATGGTATCGTCGCGAAAGATCGCCAAAACTTCTTAAAAAAAAAATCTACGATATTTTTGGTCTCCGGTTGTCCAGTAGCATGAATTAAAATTTAAAATACTACCGCTGGTTATTGCGGTCACAATAGGCAACTCACAATCTAGTAGGCCTTGAGAGTGGTGGAGACGTCCCCCAACCTAGGAGGCTTGGAGCTGTGATACTTCCGCCAAGAAGCCACGAGAGGAGAGAAGGGCACTATTGTTGTTCAACTGCGTGCTGTCGCTTTTAGCAACCAGACGCTCCCAAGTGAATGATAGATTGGAGGTAAAGATTCTCAGGAAGAGAACGCGACCAAACATTAAGTTCTTTCTCATTAAAATGCTATGCATCTTCTGACCAATGATCACCATAGCTGATTTCGCCGAGTGTCACAACTTTAGAAATTAAAGACAGTTGAATTAATTCGCCATGTCGCTCAGACATAGTTCAGACCAGACTATCAGTACACGTAGACTATTGCAAAACAGACTATTATTGTTGTGCATTTTTTTTGTTTCTTGTATATACAGCTGTACCTCGATAATCCGACAGTTAAGGGACCGAGAGAGTGTCGGATTACCGAAAATGTCGGATTACCAAAAATGTCATATTACATATCAAAGATGTTTTATTCTTAATGCGTTTGAACACAATGAAGTTAAAAAAAAAGGAAGAAACAGTAAAGGTACATGTAATTTATTAATACATACCAGGATACAAAATGACAGTATGTACATGTAAGTTTTTAAAAGAAATACGGAAAGAAATTTAAGTAAAATCTACAATATGTATGTACATACATACATATGTATTTACACATTAAAGAAGTCTGTGATTTTCTTTTGTTTCTTCGCACGCAGGCAGTCCGTCATTGCTTGTTCTTGAATACATTTTAACATCAAAATATTTGAAAAGTCTAATTCTCTCTCCTCACACCAACGAAGCAAAGTTTTCGTTGCCGATAACGCTTCATCGCAGCTGACGGTGAAGTTTTTCTCTGGCACTGCCTCCTCGTTCACTTCGTCATCTACTGTCATGACTTCCTGGATTATTTCTGCTTCTGATACATCATAAGTAAGGTTGTCCTCAATAATCCATGTTCTGAATTCCTCGCTTGATGCTGGCGGAAGTTTCACTTCGTTACAAATTTCAAGTGCAGCCTCCAAAATAGATTCAGAATCGTTGGAAGAAGAGTAGCATGTTGTAAGATGTGGGTTGTTAGGCCAAATATTCTTCCAAGATTTTATCAAGGTTGTGCTTTTTAGTTGCTGCCAAGCAAATGCTGCATTCAAAATCGCATCCTTAATGTTAAATGATTTCAAAATGGCTGCAATGTCATCATTAGGTTGACTGACAATATCCATTAAAAGGCGCTTTTTGTAATGTGCCTTGAGAGTCTTTATGACGTTTTGGTCCATTGGCTGGATCAAAGCGGTCGTGTTTTTGGGCAAGTACATTACCTCAATGTAACCATCGGCAGTTTTAACATTTAATTCATCCTTGTCAGGGTGTCCGGGTGCGTTGTCAAGCAATAGAAGGGCTTTCACTGGTAACTTCTCCTTTTTTAGTTCTTGCTTAACTTGAGGGACAAAGCTTTTAAAGAACCAATCATGAAAAACCTCTTTTGTGACCCATGCACGGCTTTGACACATGTAGGTTACTGGTAAGGATTCGACCTTTACGTTTTTTAACGCACGTGGGTTTTTTGATTTACCTACAACTAACAGTTTTAACTTGTGAGTTCCTGAAGCATTCGCACATACCATCAGAGTGATTCTTTCTTTTTGTAATTTTCTTCCAGAAACTTTCTTTTCATCTTCGGTTACAAATGACTTTGTTGGTAGCTGACGCCAATTCAAGCCGGTTTCATCGGCGTTATAAATTTGATCAGGAACTAGGCCAAGTTCATTGATTTTTGCGTCCAATTTTCCAATGAATTCCTGGATTTCAGACTCGTTAGCAGACACTTTTTCGCCCCTCATCTGCATAAATCGTATACCATGGCGTTTTTTGAAGTTTTCAAACCACCCGTGACTAGCGCGGAAGTCAGTTTTCTTTGTTATTTCTTGGTAAAAAAACTGGGCTTTTTGTTTCAAAATGTCTCCTGAAATAGGTGCATTCCGGTTTCGCTGTTGTTTGAACCAAATTAAAAGAGCGTCTTCGACCTCGGGCAACTCGCTAGTCTTAAGAGTTTTTCTGTTCCTGGGCTCATCATCAACAGACTTTATGAATTTTTCAATTTTTTCCCTATTTTTCACAATATCGTAGACAGTAGGTCGTCCAATGTCATACTCTTTAGATATTGCACTCGGAGTTTCACCACGGTCTATTCGTTTAATAATTTCCCATTTTTCAGATAAACTTAATGTTTTATGTTTACGTTTCACACTTGTGCTTGCCATTTTTACACTGTCACTACACGCAATCACACTGTCAAAACGTAACACAAAGCAATAGTAAATATACATACATACTTTCCGTCCGAAACTATACAACACAACTGCTGAACTAACTACACTTGACTGATCTGTCCCCACAGAGCGGAGGGAGGAGGATTCATGTCACTGCAGGTTTGTTTTGCTTCCTGCCGGAGCGGTGGGAGGGAGATGCATGTTGCTGCCTGTAGCGCGTCGGACTACCGAGTACGTCGGATTAAAAAGTGTCGGATTATCGAGGGACAGCTGTAATTATATTCATAGTGTTCTTTTCTCTTTGTATTCTTTTTTCTTTTCTTTTAACTTTAATTTAGGATTCATTTGTTTTTCTCTGACCTAGCTATAAGTCTTATATGTTATTGTGCATTAATCGTAATAAATCCATGTTTCAGTACCTGGAGTATTTTGATGAAAATTTCCCTACACTGATCATTAACAATTTTTTTGTTATTCTAATTAAGGTAAGAACACCGGTAAAATGCGGATTTACGAGTTCTTTATATTTATAAATTATTTAAAAAAATAAAAAAATAGCCTAAATAATAAAGTAATAACCTAGATGTTGATCGCCCAAAAAAAATCTAATCTAATAATAAAGTAAATTTTAGTACTGATTTAAAAAAAAATATTGACCTACAATAGTGGACCTTGAAGTAGAATATCAGAAATGATGATTTTTAATTTTCAGAAATTTTAGAAAATTTATTTAGTTCTTTTCGATCTTTAAATAATTGAAATTAAACTTTTAATAATATCATACAAATAATTCATTTTCATATTCATCATCTAAAACTGTCAAAGTATTATATCTAATAGTGATAAAACTGAGCTATTAATTAAGATGATACTTTAGTATCCATAAGTCCTTTTTTCAATTTGAATTAGACGATTACAAACCTAAAACAATTTAATTTTTAACTTGGAGTGCATTTAATCTTCCAATTCACGAACGATTTCATTCTAACATCTCTCATACATGTACTCGGCAGATCTTGAAAGCATTTATTTGAGCGTGCGAAAGTTTAGGACGGCTTTCATCAATGGATTCCAGATATTGTTGTTTTATTGGTAATCTTTCTATCCATTTTTATCACTCAAAATCTACTTTTGGTGCGAATTCAAAGAAAGGTGAAAACTACTTTAATCCACTCGGTCGTCCTAAACAAAAGAGGATTGTAAATTAGTCACGGATTTAGCAGTGAGCTTTTCAAATTTTAAAACTTTTTTTTAGGTGTTATAATTTTAGAAATATTAATAGTAAAGAAATAGAGGGGGGTATTAAAACCGATCTCTCTGATGAAATGCTTTTAGAGTAGGCGGTAGACCGAGGTGTCCGTCTCACTCTTCTGAATAAGGATCAGGAGTAACGAAAAAGTTGGGTAGCCTGCATATTCAAAAATAATGTTGTCCATCTATTTATTTGAAGATAAGTTCTTACTGGTTAATCTGAAGAAATACAGATTCTTTGGTGCCTTAATTATTCACGGAACCAATGATATCACAGCCCTAAAAAAAAACAATTATTTTTTTTTAAGTGCAGAGGAAGTTAAATGACCGTAAAATTTGGTTCTTCGTTGTGTAAAAGGGACAGAAAAGAAGGCAACGTCTCAAAAAAATGGACAGCACTTATTGTTCTAGAACGTTATTACGAAAGTGAAGATAACATCTTTAACTTGCAAATGCTCCATGATTGTGATTAATAAGCTCTCCGTCACAAAGGAAGCATGTTTAGCAGTGCAGGCACAGATAGAAATGAAAAAAAACATTCTCGCATATTCAACTGAGTATACCACAAGAGTGGTTATCAAGAACAGTGGAGAGTAAGACAAGAAGATAGAGTACGAAATACAAGAATAAGGCCATCCTTGATTTAGGATTCTACGAAAGAACATTACCTGAGATAGTATCCAGATCTGTTTAATGAGAGACTCCGAAATAATTCAAGAATAGTGGAAACCAAGAGAAAGAACAAAGAATACGTGGAAGGGCTCAATTCAAGAAGCCTTTGACAGGAGAGAGTCGGATGGGAAAAGGGAAGATAGATGACTCGGGGGAAATATGCCTTCGATTAAGCTTTGACTAGAATAATTAAATGTCAAATGCTTTACTTAAATACTAGATTTGTTTTGGTCTAAATTGGCATTAAAATTAATTACGTTTTATTCATTATAATATTACACAATAAGTCTGACAGAACTTGATTCTACAAATCTATATAATTCAGCGCGTTGGAACTCCTATTTATTTTAAAATTACAAATCCCTATGCTAAGGTATAGGTACATAAGTAATTGTTAAAAACACGCTCTTTTATAAGCATGAAATAAAACTAAATTGTAGAAAATAATTTTCAATAATAATAACAATTTCTTATTTAAAATAAGAATATAGTGATGAACAAAAATAAACAATTTTACCGTAAAAATGCGTGGTGTGCTTTAAGATATTTTCATTATAACTCTACTTTTACCAGCATCAATCAATGAAATATTAACAACAAGCACCCCATGCTTTTTACAAAAATGTTTGTATTAAAATGAGGTTTCGAAATGCATGAAAATCGAGTTGAAAGATTCCGTTACATACATTCATAAAAGCGTAATAACAAGCGCAGGCGAATTCGCCATGTCGTTCCATCAAACAAGTAATAATACTACTAAGTTGTAAATAGAAAATGGAATTTCAAAATTTCGAACTCTAACTTTTTTTTTACCCTATACTGTATTAAAGTACTTGTTGATAAATCTTGAAGAAATGTACTTTCTATATTTCTATATCTCATTTATAAAATTCTTTTGTTCGTGTGTACGTGACTGTACTCCCAAACGATTGAGCCTATTTTGATGTGTTTTTTTTAATGAATATTCAAATGAGTTCGAGGATGATTAAGTATTTTTTTATTGTTTGTTGTTGTTAATGACATGAATGTATTTGATTTACTTTGAACCCGGTTGGCAGCGCAGTGATAGCGGTATCGAGATTTTTTAATTAGCCAGTCTTATAGTTATGAAACTATACTTTTAGTTATATTGGTGAAAATTCGCCTGTTATGCTTATATTTAAAAAGTTACCCTAATCAATTCGTTGCGTATTTATTGCAGAAAAACGCTACGACTTGAGTTAATTCTTTTTTGCTATTAATTAAAACAGTTTTTAGTTTATGCTTTAACCAGCAGATTTGTATGTAAGAATAATTTATAAAATTCCCATGATTCAATTTATGATGAATCACTTTTAGTGTTGTATAAAGTTACAACTAATTTCTATCAACGAATGCTAGAAATATGCTTTGTTTACGAGTTTACGAATCTACAAAATAGATGGCGTACGACTTGGAATACTCAAATTGAGGATTTATTAAATGTATTTATAGTTTTGATTATTATCTACTCTTGTTGTTTGAAATCCTCATGTCAAATAGGAGTCCAAAAAAACTTGACTAACAAATAATAAGGGCTCAATTCTTTGTTATCCCATCTTTGAGGAGATATCATTTTAATTTTTAGGAAAGAGGATGACGTCGTTAATGAAGAAAAGTACTAAAGACGAAGAGACGATAGAGGAAGAATCGAGTAATTAAGAGAAACAGGACTCGCTAGATGTGAGGGTAATCAAACCAAGTAGACCAAGCCAGCTGGGCCCACCTCCACCCCACCCCCTCTCTATCATACTTAATTAATTAAACAGGACCTGCCTTTCCTCCTCCATCCGTGGCTTTTTTATTTTCACCACCATTCATTATTACTTTCAAGGTTAGTTAATTATCCCATGGCGTTTAATCCTGTGGATAATTTAATCCCAACTATACTGCTATGTTTTATAGTCTTAAATATATTTTAAATATTCTAATTGATTTTGGGTTGCCAGAGTAATCATTTAAGATAATTACTCAAATTATTATTTATAACTTTAGGCTTAATTAGATTCTTTTCCAGAGGTCTGTAGTTTGTTTTCAAATTTACTAATTAATTAAACCATCTATACATTACATTATTGGCGCGACAGACTCATAAAGAAGTCCTTGGCCTGCTCAACAGCTCTTCCCCAATCGTCCCGATCGCCTGCTCGAGTGATGGAGACCTTGCTCAGCCTCAGATCCTCACAGACGGCATCCTTCCATCTAGCTTTGGGTCTTCCTCGAAGTCTTACTCCATCCGGATTTCCTGTATACAGTTTTTTAGCTGCCCTTTCTCCCTCCATCCTATATACGTGGCCCAGCCAGTTAATGCGCTGAATCCTGATTCACCAGCGTATGTCACTACTGGCCTAATGATGGTTCTATATATCATCAGCTTGGACTTTAGGCTAAGGAGCTTACTTCTCAGGAGCTTTGAGATTCCAAAACATGCTTTATTAGCTGATACTATCCTGGCTCTAACTTCTTCCTCCTCATCCAAATTCTCATTTATACGACTTCCTAAATACTGGAAACTTGACACGCGTTGGAAAGTGTATTTTCCAAAAGCGTAGCTATGAGGTGGTCGGTTTTGTTTTCTATTCTCTATTACCATGACCTTGGTTTTCTCCTCATTCACATGTAACCCCATTTTTCCAGCTTCCACTTCCAGCCTCTCAAAAGCTTCTTTTAAGAGAATCAGCGATCTTCCTACTAATACAAGGTCATCAGCATATGTAAGAATACCCAGACTACGGTTAAAGATGGTTCCCTCCATCAGTAATCCTGCCCTTTTAATGACACTGTGCGTTACAATATTGAAGAGTAGAGGTGCCAGCGAGTCTCCTTGCCTAAGTCCTGTACTAATCTTAAATTTTTCTGTGGTTGAGCCATTTACCCTTACGCTGCAAACTGTGTTTTCCATCGTACTCATTACCAAGCGCACCAGTTTGGATGGAATTTTCATTTCGCTCATAGCTCTGAAGAGTTCACACCTGGATATTGTATCATAAGCCGTCCTGAAATCTATGAACAGCATCTACAATGTATTGTTAAACTCCTTCATTTTTTCGCACATCTGCTTGAGGGAAAAAATCTGATCTATAGTAGATCTGTTAGGTCTAAAGCCTCCTTGGTATTCTCCAAGATTTCTCTCAACATAGGGCAGTAGGCGGTTATACAGAGTTATCGAGAATATCTTACATAACCAGATAACCATCTATACATTATTCATAAATATACAGTGCATCTGGGTAGTAAGCACCAAAAGAATTATAATAAATATACTTTATTTATACAACTTGAAATACGATTAAAATGGTTCTGATATATATAGGGGATTGCCATAAAATACATAACAGAACTTAAAATTACAACTTATCTTGTGAAAAAGGGGTAGATTACGTCTGTAGGTAGTTCTTCGGCCTGGCCGCCTCCGGATCTTCAGCGCCCGTTCGAAGGCCTCCTTCTTCCTTCTCCTCGCTCCTTCTTCTTCGGGATCTGTCCAGAGAGTCCTCTTCTAAGGGTGGAATTTTGGACCCCCCCTTTTTGGAATCTCTTTACCCACCTTGACCATGTGGACAAACCATTCTACCTGAGCGACCTATTTCTTGCCAACAGTCATTTGCTCATTGTGCAAAAACATATTAATTTTTATAATACCGCCCGGTACGATACATAGCAATACTGAATAATTAGAAAGGAAATATCTCACATATGGAAATCAAAATTAAATATAAGCAAATAAAATAAGATTATAAATCAAACAGAAATTTATACATTTTTGGGTGGTTTTATGGGGACCACATGAATATTTCAATATTCAGTCCTCTGTTGTTCCTTCTTCTTCTAGAAATATTTCATATTGGCACTATGTTTTTTTCTTCCTCTCTTCGGAATAATAGAAAGGAAATAGCTCAAGTAAGAATATCAAAATTAAAGCAATTAACCAAACAAATTAATTTTTTTCGTTAGGTTCTTCTGGGTAAAACGTGACTATTTGAATGTTTACTTATCTACTGATGGGTACTACGATCCTACAAGAATCTGGGCCTCCTCAAGGATCTTAAGCCAGTCACTCCTGTAAAATTTATATTATGCTATTATTCTTAATAATAATATATTTTGCTATTATTCTTTCTCTCCGTCTCTTTACTCCAAGGATCTCGAGGTCTTTTTCAGCCATTTCATTCTAGGCCTTCCTCTAAAGCCTCTAATTATTTCCCTCCAATTCTTAAGTATAACAGCCGTCGTAGCATCCTTGTTTCTGGCATCCGTTCCACGTTTCCCAACCACTGAGGCGGGATTTTCTCACTAACGATACCAGGTCTTCATGTATTATGCGGATCTCATGATTCTTCCTTCGTCGCCACGTACCTTTCTCTCTTATTGGCCCATATATCTTCAGAAGTATATGAACTCAACTTTTTAAAAAGTATTTTCCTTTCCCAGACATTGAGTTTCCTTTTATTTTCGTTTGTTAATATCCAGGATTCACTGCCATAAGTAACTATGGGGTCTCAAGACTCAAGTTTTTTAGCTTGTATACGTTAATACGGTTTAACGTGTTTTCAATGTTAAGCCCCAGTCTAATCTTCTTTTGCCAAAACTGTTTCTCCATGCTAGGCATTTGCTTTAGTGGTGACCATTTTGAGTCTCTTTTTTTTCTCTATAATCAGTTATAATTATTATGCTATATCCATTAGAAGTAATTAATGATTTACTGTCAGTTTTCTTCACTTACATGTAATTTAGATGTTATATGAGTGTTTATATATTTTTGGCTCAGTTCTTGTTATTTTATGTTTTTATTTTTGTGTTTTATTCTGAACAGAACATACTTATTTAATTATATTTATTTTGTTTATTCATTTATCGTCACTTTATGCGCCTAGAGCTTTATTGGACGATGCTACTCCCGGAATCCTAGATTAAGTCCTTATGTAAATACCATATAATTTTTATTATGTTGCCTCTTGGCTATATTCATAAGTTCCCTGACTACAGAGCGTGATATCAATTCTTTGTTGCCATGACCACCACCCTGCTGTTCACTGTGTAACCTACATTAGATTGTTATTAGTCAATACATTAGGTTGGATAGTTGTCTTGAAATTTAATTATTATTTTCAGGTATATACTTGATTATTGTTTGGTATTTTTTTAGTATTATTGTTTGAACCATTTTCGTTTATTGATTATTATTACATTTAATTATTTATTCTAATTATTCTTTTCAAACTAATAATATCTAATACTACTCCAGCCTACTTTTATTAACTTTAAATATACTATGGATATTGTAAACATTTGTTTGTCTTAAGGGACTAGGTCCTTGAATATAATTATTTTTTTATTCTATTCTAGAATTGTTCCTTTCCCAGTACTTTTTTCTTAAATATATCTTTCTGGATTGCATGGTATTCTCTTTATCGTTTCTTTCCAAACTTTTCATAACTTCTTGAATCCGGATTGTGTGTTTCTCGTTCGAAAGATATTAGAAAATCTACCTGGTTAGCCTGTCATTTATTCTGAATAATTGTCCCAAAAACTCAATCGGCTCTTCTTTTTTGATTCTGTTATGTTTTCAATATTAGGATATATTTTGGTATTACTTCTTAGTTTCTAGAATTGTGTAGTTTTTAGTGGACCAAGGACATTGTGAATAGTCATTCTTCCTAATGCATTGATTTATCTAACTTATAACACAATGCTGCATGAAATTCTATGTTTGATTTCTGATACATATTTCTACAGTATTTTCCCATGATGAGTTCAAATCTGTTAGAAGTATATTCTTATGACGATAAGTTTTTGTGCTACACGATTGTTTATATCTTAGCTTAGATGTATGGGATTCACAGAGGTGTAAGTGATTCACAGAGGAGTTAGTCAAGTCAGTATTTGATAAGGCATAAGTTTAGTTACTATTTTTTCTCGTTACTCTCATAATTTAGTCAAATTTGAGATGAGTACATCACGGCGCAACAGTCCAGACGTGTTTGGTTATATATGTGAAAATTATGTGGCTACAAAACAGAGACAAAATATTACAAAGTTTGTGGAAAATGTGTGCTTTGCTTATTTTGGAGTGAAACTTGGCAACCAAGGTAAAGCATGGGCTCCCCATAAAGTTTGTCGTGCATGTGTGGAGGCATTGCGGCTTTTGAAATCAGGTAAAAAAAATCTTTGCCTTTTGGTATTCATATGGTTTGGAGGGAACAAGCCAATCATTATGGTGATTGTTATTTTTGCATGACTAAAGTATGTGGCTATTCGGCTAACAATAAAAAATCCATTGTATGCCCGAACTTGCCATCTCCTATCAGGCCTGTTCCGCATGATGACACAATATCTATTCCAACTCCTCCTAATGTTCTCGTCGATGTGTAAGCTGAATTTGTTTCTCGAAGCAATGGAACTGAGCCTGATGAAGCTGATGATGAAAAATTCCGTAAGAGGAAAGGTCCCCAAAGCTTTTCACCTAAGGAGAACTGAACGACTTAGTCACAGACTTGAATCTCACAAAAGATGCAGCAGAAGTCCTTGGGTCAAGGTTAAAATAAAAAACCTTTTGGCTCTAGGGATTGTATTTGCATGGTATCGACATCGTGGACAGGAAATCGGATCTTTCTTCTTTGATTCTTTAAAGAAAAATATTCTATGATATAAATTCTTTAATGGGGTTTTATGGGATTGAATACTCTTCAGCTGAGTGGTGGCTTTTCATAGACGCTTCGAAGGCTAGCTTAAAAGGATTTCGCCTTCATAATGGGAATAGATATGCATCTATTCCTATAGTTCGTTCTCTGCATTTGAAAGGAACTTATCAAAACCTAAAAATTGTCCAAGAAAACATTGAATACCACACTCACAAATGGATGTACTGTGTAGATTGAAAATCATCGGCAGGCTGGATTCAATAACTTGTTTTTTGTGTGAGTGGGATTGTAGGGCAATAGCAAAGCACTGGGTCATCAAAGATTGGCCTCTAAGAGCTGAGTTAAAACCTGGCTCAAAGAACGTGATAAATCCACCTGTGTTGGACCCTAAAACTGTGTTGCTTCCACCCTTACATATCAAACTGGGACTGATGAGGCAGTTTGTTAAATCATAACAAACAGCACAAAGTCTTTCATGTGCTCAATACAAGATCCTTCATGGGCCGTGGTACAGATTTTTTTAATAACCAATATCGTTTCAATTTTAGTATATATAGCACCCAACCGGATTGGACCAACATTTGTGATCAACTGTTCTGTAACTATAAACTATTCATCACCTCAAAACCTTTTTTAATGGCTATTCTAGTGGTGGACGATCTACATTCACTTTCTGATTAGAACAAGAGAACAGGTATTTACAAGAATTGAAGGGTATATTTTTTTGTTCATATGTACAATTCTTACTGTCAAATATGATTTTCTATTTTCGCTGTGGATTTGAACTAAAGACACATTTTTTGATTGACGCAGATATTTCTTGATCTTTGTTTATTTTGTAACAAATTTATAGTGAAAATATTTTATCTTATTATTTATAATATTTAATTCATAACATTTTATATTAATTTTGTTACTGCTATTTTACCAAATCTGTAAACTGATGAATTATAAACTTTGCAATATCTTATACCGTTTTTAAGGACCTCAACTTCTTACTAATACTAGGATGCCATTGAGTAATTATGGAGGATAATTATCCACAAATTATTGATATTAATTGATTGGGATTTAATTTACTTATACACTCGAACGTTCTAAATAGGGATTCTTGTCAAAGGTAGGTGTGTGTTTATCAATGTACTAATTAGTGAAGATCAATATCTGAATTTAATTATTATCATAACTACCAAAATTATGTAGTGCCTCTAGATTAAATTAGCAACTCAACTAAATCATTTTCAGTTTAGATACAAATGCATTTTTTTTTCAATGAATATTTCTAATTATGGCCACGCATAACTACAAGCTCTAATTAGTATTTCTAAGTTAATATTAATGCTCCCATAAAATACACGTACTTTTGGATGGCACTGAGACATTTAAAATGAGATTGATGTAGTATACTTTGTCTCCTCTATGGAATGAAGTCAATAAGATCTTAAATAAGTCTTTGGTGTCTCCAAGCGTTCAGTTAGGGTCCGAGCCTCCTTGTGTATCCCTCCTCAAATATCCCTCTTTTATCATTTTTTCTTCTCTCTTCGAGTTCCCTTGAGCCTGGGGGATGTTAGTCTCCTCTTATTGGCTATGATTTGTTCTTGGTGGGGTTCACCATTTATATAAAAATAATTCTCTTTCGGGTCTTCTAGTATCAGGTAAAGTTGCATTTTTATAAATTTCTAGAGTGAAATTTCCCCTCTCCCCATTTCAAAAACTCCTTTTAAGTTAGTTCAGCCCTTCTCGAATTTTTTATTCGTTTTTATCAGGTATATAGGTAATAGACTCATATGAAAAATTAGAGGTGAACAGGGCGGTGGAAGTCATCACCACTACCATCCTAGACTCAGCAAACCGAACGATCCCTAAGTTCAGCCCACAACCCAACGCCCTCAGGAAACCTCCTAAGCACATTCTAGCCCTCATTAGCCAAAGAAACAACCTGAGGAATATTTTCCATCGCTCCCGTGACTATGGGCTAAAACCGGCCATCAACGCGATGACCCGGCAGATAAACCTCATGCGAGACTGCAAAACATCCCTCTGGCATGAGCAAGTACGTAGGACCCATGACGATCACCGCCAGTTCTGGCGACTCGTCAAGGGACACGTTACTAAGAGGAGGACGGTGCACTTAACATCAGGAGGCAACCTGCTGACGCCTGGGGAACAAGCTGAGCTTCTAGCAAAAGCTTATGAGGCGAGTGATACTGCTCGGCTGGTAGATGCTCCACCAATCCCAGAGGGGCCGCTCCCGTGCCCTAATGAAAAAACCTTGTTCTCCACCTTCAACCAACTTAAGTCGGTACTAAGGCGCCTTAAAGGTAAAAAATCATAAGGGCTGGATGACGTTCCCTATGTGATGCTGAGGATGCTTCCTAGAAAGGGTAAAGCCTTTCTATTGAACATCTTCAATACCTGCATGAGGATCTCATACTTCCCCGAAGTATGGAAACTTGCCGTCGTAGTGCCTATACTCAAGCCTGGAAACCTACCCGAGCACTACCGGCCAATCAGCTTGCTCTCTCATATGAGTAAAGTATTTGAGAGGCTGGTCCACCATCACATGCTGAACCACTGTAGTGAGGAAAACATTATCCCACCGGAACAGACCGGTTTCCTTAGAGGTGTCTCTTGTGACCATCATCTAGCCAAGCTCCAAGCGCACACCATTGAGCAGATGGGTAGAAACAAAGCCACGGCTTTTATCTCTTTAGATCGCACTCAGGCCTCTCACTGTGTTACTCGACTTCTGGCACCACCTCTTGTGGAGTACCTCAAGGGTCTGTGCTATGGCCACTGATGTTCGTGATATACACAGCACCTGTGGTCTCGACTAAACATGAAGGAGTGATAGTAGCAGCCTTTGCGGACGACATAGGGATATACGCTTCCAGCGCCAACGCCCGGCATGCCCTTAAAAAGGCACAAAGGGCGTCGGTCCCAATCGTTGATGATTTGAAGCTGAGTGGCATCAGGCTGAATCCGTCCAAGAAGGACGCCATCGTGATGTCATATCAGCAAGGTAAAAAACGCCTACCGGCGACCTTCACAATTGAAGGTGAAGATCTCCGCGTATCGAACAATTTACTCTACCTTGGCGTCACTCTAGATAGGCACTTTACCTTCTCGAGTCACGTCAGGCAGAGGCTGAAGTTGGCCCGATATAAGTCCCATAGGCTCTACCACCTGCTCTGCTCTCAGCAGCTCTCGCTGCGGCTTTAATGCCAGATATATAAATCTGTCATTAGACCCACGCTGCTCCATGGTGCGCCGCTACTTAAGCACCTCTTTAAATCCAACCTCCGAGCCCTACAACAATTCCAGTCCTCTATCTTGAGGCGCATAGTGAGAGGCACTTGAAAAAGCACGAACCACTAAATTGCACGAGGAACTAAAAATTCCGACGATCATTAATTACATTAGCCGGAGATACCTCAAATTCTTTGAGAGGCTAAAAGCGTGTGAAACCCCATAATTCAAAGATATAGTTCCCCCTCCCAGACCTGGGAGGTGGCAAGGCAGTGCCCCTATGGTCGACGTGCTCTCATTGGCCTAGGGTAGGGGTCTGGACACTCTAGTCCAATCACCCACTTCCTTTTCTTCCTTCCTCTTCTCCTTTCTTCTTTCTTCCTATCTCCTACCCCGAAAAGCGGTCTCTCGCCGATTTTGAACTGTATCGAGCCAGCGGCCTAGTGCCGGTTTAGAGAAAACGCCTTAAGCGGTCTCATACCTTGTAAATACTTATAATACCTCCGAGTAAATGAGGTACCTATGATGTATGCATATATATTGATTTGTAAATAAAATGTATATATTGTAAATTTATGTAAATTATGAAAATAAATGAGATTTGAAACAAAAAGAAAAATTAGAAATTTTCCTTTTTCTTTTTTAATTTTAATTTTTGAAGTAATTAAAATTAATACAATTAAGTTAATGGTAAGTTGGGGAAGATGAAATATGAACTACTACAGCCATGTTTTAAACTAAACTTTTTAAAATTCGTAACGAAAATAGATTCAACATATTTTCTTCCTCACTTCTAATGAAATTTTAACAAGAGCAATCTTGAGTTCATTTATCGTGAATTAATTGTTATAAAATAAAGGTCCTCAAAACCTGAAATAACAATTCACTGCAGTCACTGTCTTCATATTAGCTCCTTCAAAAGAAATATGTCATAACTAAAAAAAAAAACTTTCAATAGTGCTATTTGAAAGTTCCATGTCTTGTCAAAATAAAACCAGATTAATTTAAAAATTGAAAATTTGGGTATTGGTAAACAAGGAATTCCTCATGGAACTATGGTATTGATATTGATTTATTTTAGAATATATTTAAAAGTTTAAAACGTTTTTTTATTTTAACTTATGTCATTATTCCCATTAAACTTCAGATTCAAACATGATACAACACAAAATATAACTTGAAAAAAAATTCATTATGTCATATCATGTACATGGAATATCAGGTATGTCGTTCCTGAATTGAAAAGATTCAACCATCGCAATTGCTGCTGAAGGCTTAACCCAAAAATACTAATATCTGAGTTGTATAATTCTTTTGAAGGAGTAATATGGTATGATTTCATTTTGTAAATAATTAGTTAAAATGCACATGTTATACAGTGGTATGTATGATAGATAAATGGTTCTTTCAAAGAGTTAATTTGAAAGAGGGAAGCATATGTATTTATAAATGTATATACTTCTATTGATAGTTTAAAAAATGCTGTCATCAAGTAAATAAAGATAGATTTTGTCAATTTTACTAGTCATACCTAATTTCTCTCTATAATTATAAAAGTATTTTATTCAGTGATTAAAGATAAAAGTGATATGTATTGAATTGATTATAGAAACCGAGTGCTATTAATATAGCCCTCCATCACAAAGATAGAAGATATTTTAATAAGTACGAAATATTCCATTACACGCGTGAGCCTCCAGACTGATAATTACATTCCTTATCGACTCTGAAATTTCATAAACGCAATGATGAAATATATTCTGATTTAACCAATCCAGTTGGCGTTTTGTCAAAAAGCAATGATTGCCAATCAAATTGAATGATGAAAATGCATATTGACAAACAGCATTTTGCCCTACACCTTACTCCAGAATGAGTGGAATAGAGTCCTGATTATGCAGTTTAATTTAAATTGGGTTGTGCCGCTCGCCCACGCTATTGTCCTCCCCGAGCAGATTCCTATTTTAGCATAACGTTCTCTGGGATTGATGAAAATGCAGTAGACATTTCAATAGCTCCGAACCAAAAATATTAGCATTCAACTTGTGCTCCATGTTATTGTTTATATCCCCTATGCAGTATCAATATTCTAGACTTGTGGACAATCCCTGACTGCATACAGCTAACCAAACTGTCTTTATGTTTTAGGTTTCCAGAAGATATTTTATGATGAGTTTGAAGTGTCATTATTATTAATATTTTAAAAATCACTTCTCATCCACCGTGATCTTAATATCCCATATGTTACTGATTTGGCCCAAATTAGATATCTATCCTTCCATGACAAGCTCCATACACCCTTGAATCCGCTAGTCCCTCAACTTGGTTCCCATACTATTCCTGATAACTCTCCAAGGCGTCTCAAAAGAAGATGGCCTCGAGACCATCTACTATAGTATAGCTAGTGTTTTTCATGTCATATTGTAAATATTAGCAGATTTACTTATTGTAATATTATTATAGTTGTAAATAGCAATAAATTAAATTTTAAAAAAATCACTTATGCAATTAGTTAACATAGTCACGTTGCAGTTATTATGTTAATCATCAGTTAACGAATTGGCTCGATAGTAAATTTAAAAATAAAATAAAATAATAACTTTATTTCTTTAAATACACAAGTTACAAATGTATTATATACATTAAACTGACCCTTACAGGATTCTAAGCAAGGAACTAAGAGAGGGGATTCCAAGGTGGGAGGGAGATTCCAAGTAAGCTTGGTCGGAAGGCTGAGCAATGCACTAGTTATCACTTCCGACGAATGGGATATTTTGTTAACTATCGACCAAATAATAGTGCTTGCTTGAGAATTCTCAGTCCACCCTGTCACTAACAACACTTACTCTCACCTCCTGTACCCCAGGGCCAGTATCATTCACAAGAACAAACTTAAAATGCTGCTTCTTGGGCAATATTATTCTAGAGATTTAACAATAGTTCAATTGACTATAGTAACTACGAGAAGAATATAATCAACCAAAGCACATCATGGGCTCTTACCAACAACTCGAAAGTGAAATGAGCTATTGTGTACCGGTTAACATAACAACCTTCTGCGCTCAATAGAAAGTTAAATTTAAAGTAGACTGTACCGTAGCAGGTGGCACAGGATTTTTAAAAGAAATGTAAAACACCCTCATCAGGTACTCGTTGAGGGAGATACTTGAAAAAGTTTATTAGAGGAAAGGAAAATGGAGAAATACAAATTAATTAAGTATAAAGACAGACAGAACCTAAGGCAAGGGTTCTGCTTCCTCCTAACGACTAGGGGGTAGAAACTACAGGAGGCCTTGTTAGATCAACAAATGAATGATCATGATTAGCATATTAATTGAAAATTAATATAAATAGTTTAGAAAAAATGGCTTACAGTTCTTTTAGCGTCCCTCAGAGCGTCCTTTTGCCACGTGGTTTAACGGATTTTCCTAGCGTGTTTTTTAAACACATTAAAATGTGAGTACACACTTTTATATTATTTTCCTTAATTGTTTTACATTAATTAGTGCATTAATATTAACAGTGAGTAGAAAGTAGATTAAATTTTTAATTTTTACTGTTTACTCTTTACGATGACGAACCCGGTCCCGGCCATGGACACCACACCTCCTATTGACACAACACAAACACCATTACCACCACGAATCAAATCAAAACTAAAACAAACTAACATAACACAAATTGATGCGGACGATTTTCAATTAGTAAAGGCTAAAAAAGCCATGAATTTTATACCGAGACCTGGCATAACTCCGACCATAACTAAAAACTCATTCTTACCATTAAACAACCAACCTACTACATCAAACACAAACACGAATACAAATACACTACAATCACAAAACACTAACACTCACAAGCCGACTCCTATTGTGATAAGACCGGCAATGTCCGCTGTGGCTATTAGAAGCCAATTAATCGATGCGGGCATAGCATCATTTTTCATTCGGTCTAATAAGACCGAAAACAAAATATTTCTACAAACTCATCAATACTTTAAGACTGTCGTTGGACTTTTAGACAGTGCCAACAATATAAGTTATCACTCCTACGCTCCCAGAGGTACCAAACCCCTGAGAAGGTACATACTGAAGGGATTTGACATTGATCATCTCATTGATTCAATCACAAATCATCTCCAGACCCACCTACCTGGGTTTAAAAATGCCTGGAGAATGACAAAAACGGACGAAACTGGACAAAAACGTAAATTAAGTAACATCGTAGTTACCACAGACTACGATGTTACTCTTGAAAAAATCTCTAAACTGGGCCCTATTGATTATATGGGGTACAGTGTAGAGAAAATGAGAAACATAAACGGCCCCAGGCAATGCCATTCTTGCCAGGAGTTTGGCCATACCAAAAATTACTGTGGGCGCATTGTTAAATGCGTCCGTTGTGGTGAAAACCACGACACTAAAGACTGTCCTAAAACAGCCCCCCCCCCAATGCACAAATTGTGGAGGCCCACATGTGGCCTCTTATCGCAATTGCGAAAATAGACTGAACCTCATAAAAGCGAGGGCTCAGGACAAAATTGTTGTCCGTCAGGACAATACCGAAAAAGAAGAAACCACTAATAGTGGTACAAAATCTGACCCGCACTCGTTTGCAGGGGTCACCTTTTCGGGAGTCATCCCTCCCCCCAAAAATCCTATTCAGGTGGAAAAACCCACATGGGCTCACGAGCTCATTACAATGTTTAAGGAAATGAAAGAAATGTTCATAACATTAATGGGCACGCTTAACGTCGTGCTTCAAAATTGTTTCAGTCCTAAACATGGATAGACATTCTATCATTAATTACAATATTACAGGGCTCGATAAGCGAAAGCTCGAGCGCAGAAACCCTTCTGGCCTCTTATATGCCTCTGTTGTCGCACTCACAGACACTAAACTCAACAGACAAACACACGTATACTTCAGAGGCTATTACACACACAGACTTGACTCATAGACTAAGCGTGGAGGTGTAGCACTTTTAGTGCGTCTTACACTTCCATCTTACACTTCATCTCACATACACAACACACCATACAAACAGCGCCCTCTGAGCGTTATCTCAGAGACCACCCTATTCTCAACATATAAAGAACTGACTACAATTCTGAGAAATACCAAGGGAAACAAATCTTCTGGAAAGGACAACACCCCTTATGTCCTATACAAACAACTACCTAGAAAACCCCTCATGTTTCTCTTAAATATCTATAACTCATGCTCACGCCTTAAATAATTCCCTACGGAGTGTAAACATGCTATCGTTGTTCCACTCTTAAAATCCAAAAAACGAGGAGTTGTACCGGAAGAATACCAGCCCATCAGCCTTCTCAACCACATCTCAAAAATATATAAGAAATTAGTTATTATACACATCCGTAAACACTGCGAAACACACGACATTATACCCCCTGAGCAAACGGGGTTCTCTCACGGAGTAAGCTGCTATCACCACGTAGCGAAATTACAACACGATACAGCTCACAATCTAAACAAAAACCTCGCTACAGCTATGATATCCCTCGACTGCACTCAAGCATTCGAGTCTGTATCCCACTCTATTGTGATAGAAAAACTCAGGCTTCACCACATCCCAGACCAACTGGTCGACATAATAGGATCATACCTCAGTGGCCGGACTTTCTCCGTTCGTGTCAAAACTGAGCTTTCTACAAAACGCCCAGTCACTTGTGGGGTCCCCCAGGGCTCGGTCCTTGCACCGATATTATTCAACATTTATACTACCCAAATAGTGGGGCAGACAACGTGCAAATCGCCGCCTATGCTGACGACATAGCAATATATACTGCTAGCATGAATGCGGATCAAGCCATGCGCAAGGCCCAAAAAGCAGCCCAACTGATCACGGAACAGTTACAAGACATAAACACAAATACACATAAACACAAAAACTGACGCCATCACCTTCTCATACAGGAAAACACCTAAAACACAACCAACACTAAACGGACAAACTTTACAGAACAAAAAACAACTCACATACCTAGGCATGAAACTCGAAGCACACCTCTCATTCACAGCTCACACACAGCACAGAATACACATCGCACGAGCCACAGTCAATCAACTCAGACACTTACTCTACTCACCGGGGCTGTCACTCAGACTCAAGATCCTACTCTACAAAGCAGTCCTTAGACCCACATTGCTACACGGAGCTCCACTCCTTCATTACCTATATCCGTCACCCCTGAAGTCACTACAGACATATCAAAACAGCATACTACAGAAGATCACTAGAGGCACTACATTAGAAAGACGGAACATGGAACACATACACAACGAACTACAGTTAAACACTGTACAGACACAAATCACGAGGCGTCACCTTAAATTTTTTGACAACCTTCCCGCATCCCACAACCCACTCTTCCGAGCCATAACCCCATCCCCCCTTCCTGCTAGGTGGCAGGGTAGGAAGGGCTCCGAAACCCCGTCAACATCATATCCTAATTACCCTTCCCATTCTCCCTATACTATCCTCTCCTTTCTCCTTTCCTCTTCCCATCACCTCACTCTCTCCCTACTTAGTTCTAAGTTGTTAATATTAAATTAGCCAGTAAATTATTCAACCAGAGAAGGCCCCTCACCTTCAGATAATTTTGTACCTGAAATGGATAATTTTATTACTCTATAAATCAGTAAACCTTCCATTACTATTAAGTAGAATAAGGTTAATTTTAATAAGATTTAAGTATGTTAACTTTAAGTATGTTACTAATCACATTGTTTTTTATGTTTCATGTTCTGAGGGATTTGAAAAAAAAAAAAACTTACAGTAATCTTAAACTCATATCTTTTTTTACATTTAATCAACAAAAAATGTTTTAAATAATTGACAAAATCCAGTTTTTTTTATCTGAAAAATTTAATATGCCTAATGAAAGATTTCAAAGATGAATAAGGCAAACAATTTAGAAAATAATTGCCGCATTCCTACAACGATAGATTGTTTGTCAAAACTAAGGTGAAGTTGAACACACGCATTGCGGGATACCACAGGTAATTAACCAACGGGGGCATGAAATCTTTATTAAGCTCTCCACAGTTAAAATTGAACATGGCGGAATTCGGCTCTTTTTTGTGTTCCAATCCGCGAAAATATAAAGCATATCAGCTTCGTTTTTGAAAATTAATACAATAATACAATAAAATTGCAAGAATACAGCGGGCGTTCTCAATTCGATCGTCATCAGTTACCAGTTCATGATGGGTTCTGGTATTTTAAGTAACATTAGACTTTTTTATTTTAGTGTAAAGCCCAATATAAGTATTGTTTGTGATTATTATCTATTAAAAATATTTTGAGTTTAGTTTTGATGCGATCTCTCAAATAAGCATCGTGATTGTTTATAAAATATAGATTTCAAGGTATTATTAGTACATTCTATTACTGGAGTTGCCAACCTGAGGGGTGTGAACACTTTTCAGTGGGGTCGCGATACCAGCTAAAAATATAAAAAAATCTCACGTAGTTTTAGTTACTATATTGTCACCAGTACTTGTTTATCTTAAACTTATAATGATGTGTGACAGAAAAAAACAATTGTTTTGTTTTCTAAGAAATACTTGTTTTTTCAAGGAGGGACGAGGTATAAAAAACTTACAAAAGTAAATAAAATGTATCATCAAATCATGAATGAAATAGAAGTAGGTAGGCTCATTGCGCAGCTGCTATTCCGTATTGGCTGCACAGCCAGTACACGGAAATCGGTACCCAAAAAGTACTAAACAATTCAAAAAAAGAAAAAGAAAGAAACATTAAAATTGGTTTCCTCGTCTATGAATGAGATGATAATATATATCAGACTTATCTGTTATTTAGGACAAATCTCAAAAAAGAAAAAATATTTTTTATCAAGGGACTGTAAAAAAATGTACTTT
The DNA here is from genome assembly GCA_037127475.1 of Arma custos. NCBI lineage: Eukaryota > Metazoa > Arthropoda > Insecta > Hemiptera > Pentatomidae > Arma > Arma custos. Next base: position 61,029,020 of record CM073759.1, on the reverse strand, counting down.
TTTAATTTGACAAACGAATATTACAAATTTAATCGAAATGCATTGCCTTCCTACCTTAGTACTGAAGAAAATGGAGTGCTAATGAGGTCTACCGCTACAAAATAGGCCATTATTCCAATATATAAAAGTTAACTTCATCTACTACTGAAGAGATGAGCGATGAGGACTGCTACGACCCCCTAATTTCCACTGGCAGAGTGCAACCGCTCAGCTATCGAGAACTGAAGTCCTGAGCAGAATAAGTTGAGATCTGATTAAGAGCTAACAGAGAGAAAACAACTACCTCGAGGATCTTGCTCTTAATTATATGGAGATATGTTTTATAATTAAAGTTCTGGCAGTGAGCCAGCTAAGGTCGCGCCCTTGCGGCCAGCTATCAACTTATTCGCTTCCACCCAGTGTTTCACTAACTCCCATCCCTACGTGGATGATATATATTTATGTGACTTTAATTAAATTAATTATGGCCAGTTATTTAACTAAATATATTTTCAAAGATCTGTATAATGTTTACAGTTCATATGCACCAGGTAAAGTTGTAACATCCGGTATTCAATTGTTTAAAAAATATTGTTATAAAAAAAAATCTGCACCACTACAGTCCATGAATGTCTTGGTCTCGGTTGGTGGTAGAGATAGTACTGTTTCTGGAATAACGGTTGTGCAGGGAGATGATTTGTCCTAAATCACGCACTTTTATAGAGATGCCCAATTTATAGAGACTGCCTGAGTGAGCCCCAGGTGGGTCCCAGTTCCCATAGAATACATCCCAAGCTGTTAACAGATAAGGTAAAATGTGTTGCAGCCGGATTTGAATACGAGATCTTCGGGATGGCATCTCAGCGATTTATATTCAGCGTGTTTCATGGTTAAGTAACCAAACTGAAAATTTGAACTAAAGACCTCAAAACAAGAATAATAACTCCTATAGAGGTATATCCGCAACACTGTTCCAACTACTTTATCCGTCAAATGGGAAAATTAACATTCATATTAAATGTTGTTCAAAAGTGATTTCCTTGATTATCGAAATAGGCTCCGCATCTTTCTTCGACAGCAGCAGCGGCAGAACGGCACTGGATATATGTTATTGTTTCATAAAATTCAATTATCCTTCTTCGTTAAGAATTCAGGTCATTGACCGGTATTACTGGATTTTTTTTGTTTAATGTGCCCCCAAACAAAAAAATCCAGTCGTGCCAAGTCTGGAGAGCGTGTAGGCCAAGCCAGTGGTCCTGCAAGGCCAACCCACTGATTGGGATAATTAATATTTAGCTATTTTCTTGGATCTCTTCTCTAGTGTCCAGAACTGCTAATGTTAATGTTAACATTTAATGAATAAATTAGTTGGAACAAGTAAAATATGTTTTATTTATTTACTATGTCTAAATATTTCATAACCATGAAATATTTAGGAGTGAATATCTCCTGAATCAAGCGTTTGCGGACATACCTCCATAGCAATTTTTTTTATTGTTTTCAGGTGCTTTGTAGCGATTGGGATGTTAGCAAATATTAATCTGTATATTTCAATGCAATTAAATAACCCTTTTAAGAACAGTTAATTCAATAGTAAGCTAATTTCTTTCTATATAATTAACTCAGAGTCACTGAGTCGCTGCTTCGCGCCAGAGACCATTTAGAACCAGAGGCTCCTCCATTCTCTTCCACCATTCTACTCTATTACTTCCCATGATGAGCTATCATCATTATGTTGTTAGAGTTCTTCTTCCACGTGGTTATCCATCTTTTACGAAGTTTTCATCTCCTCCTTGAATCAACTGGTCATCCGCAAAGCATTTAGCTCATCGTCTTCCTGTTCAAACTAACCCAATTTTGTGGTCTTAAATCGGAGATTGTCCTTCACCTACGTCCCTATACTCTCCCATATACTTGGTTTGCTCTCTACAGCCTCGATTCAGGTTTCGCTATGATATGCTACTGTGGACTTCCTTTCTAAATCAGCAGCCTAGCGATTCGGGAAATTAAGGGATTAGTAACTTTATGTATTAATTTTACTATTTGTAAATAATGATTTCATAGTTACATTTTTTTATCTATTTTCAAAAAAAATTGTATGCATTGTTTCTATAATTTTTAGTGTCTAAAATTTAAAAACTTAAAGGAGTATTGAAAAGAAAAAAATCATGGATAAAAATAAATATAGGTGCATTTTCTAAACGTTTCGACAGGCTCTGTTTACCATGAAGTATCTCAAAAATCTCCTGTACCAGTATATAAAATTCGGTATAAACGATCCACAATAAAATACACAGTGAAACAAATCACTTATTTATATCTTAAATACCCTTTCAGGTTTCCACGCCCACTATTTGTACAAAAGACTTCAGTGGTATCTTCTGGTTTAGACCGTGTCGCTAAATTTTTCGCCAACGTTTCGCCAGGCATGCTAATGACTTCTTCAGGGCAGAAAAGAGAATGAATCATGGTGATCGGACGCTTTGGTGAAGAAGTGGTGACAGATAATGGTCGGAGGCTTATAGATATCTGCGATTCATTCGATCTAAAAATTCAAAACACCTTTTTTGAACATAAGAAGATCCACCAAAGAACATGGAGCAAGCCGGGATTCCAATCCTCGATGTTAGATTAATGCATTACAAGCCAAAGATGCTCATTTAAGTCGAAGACGTGAGGGTTTTCAGGGGATGGGAGTGTGGCAGTGCTTAGAGCCAAGATTCTCTTCCCCTGGAGGATGCCAAGAGATACCCCGGAAAAACGGAGCACACGTCGTTTGGAGACGCGAAAGTACAAGTTGCAACTTCTGGGTGATGCGAGTGTTAAAAACCTATATAAATGGAGGTTGGATGAGAAGATTGACCTTTCGTATGGGCGAACAGCGAAAGAGAAATATGGGCATCTGAAGGAATGTGACATTTGGCAGCTAAAGAGGCTCTTGGTGAAGAGGAGGAGAGGCGTCTGCCAAATTGGTGGACACTGGAAATAGCCCAACTAATAAAGGAAAAGAAGCTGGCCTATGGAAGGTATCTTTCTTCCACTAAAAATGCTGATTGGGTAGCGTATAGAACACTAAACCGGAAGGTAAAAGAACAGGTGGCAAAAGCGAAAAACGACTCATGGGAGTGATGCTGCCAACAAATCAACTGTACTTTAGGATTTAATCGAATCCGGGAGTCTTGGGGAGTGCTGAAAAAGATGAGAACTGTGAGAAAGGGAAATATATTACCTCCCATTAAGGAGAAGGAGTGGGAAGATCACTACAAGACCGTCCTTAGTAAAGATAGACTTCAGTTCGTGACCCAAGAAAATGACACCGAACATGAAGATGCGGAAGAACCGGTAAAAGTGGAGCAGAGTGATGGTACAGCGGGCCCTTTCAAAGGCGAAGACTGGCACATCTCCGGAACCAGGTGAAATTGCTACGGAGCTCCTGAATGCTGGAAGCACAAAACTGATAACCCTTTTGACGGATTTGATTAACCTTGTTCTCAGGGGAGATGATATCCCGGATGATCTGAGGGCTGCGTAAATATCGTCAATATACAAGAAGGGTGATAGGAAAGTGTGCCAAAACTACCGCGGAATCTGCGTGCAAAGTTATGTTGCCATAATTATTGGTAGGCTGCTGCGGGAAAAATTAGAGGAAGCGTACTCTACCCCGCAGGAACAAGCAGGTATTACGGCGGGACGGTCATGCAAGACGTATTTGTTGTTCGTCAACTAATTGAGAAGTCTCACGAAAGGAAGCAGGAACTACATATGGCCTTAACAGACCTGGAACAAGCCTATGACAATTTGTCTAGAGAAAGGTTGTGGGTGGGACTGAAAAGAGCAGGCATTAGTGGGGCTCTGATAAAGGCTGTGAGACACCTATACAGCGACGACACGTACCAGATAAGATGCGGGAACCACCTTTCGAACCCTTTTCATGGAACTAACGGATTGAAGCAAGATTGTAGCATGTCACCCTCTCTTTTCAAGATATACATTCACGAGGCTGTGTGGGGATGTTGGGCCGTTAATTGATGGCGAACAACTACTGTCCTTGTTCTTCGCTGATGACCGTACAAGTCGTATTTGCGAGGCGGAAGGTCTACCTTGAAATGATGGTGTAAGCCCTGAAGATGTGCTATGAAACAGGGGGCTTAACAATTAACTTCGAAAAGACCGAGCATATGGCAATGCTGACACTGGTCCGCTTCTGGTTGACAGGGAGAACTGTAAAAATGTAAATGTATTCGTGTACCTATGTTCTTGTATGGATGCTGCCAGGTCGTCCGAGCATGACGTCAATAGAAAGGTGGAGCAAGCCCGAAAGGCTATCAGAATGCTGCATCCGGTCCTCTGGAATACAGAAGTATCAAAAAGAAACAAACGCCGTATTTTCACAGCCATAGTGGAAACCATCCTGACATATTCCTCAGAAACCTGGATTATGAGCCCCCGTCTATACTCAAAGGTGCAGGCGGTTGAGATGGATTTCTGGAGGAGGTGTTTCCGTGTCACTAGGCTGGATAAAGTAAGAAACCAAGAAATTCGACATAGGATGGATGTAGTTATATCTACAAATGAAAGGATTAGTTCACGCCGCCTAAGATGGTACGGTCATGTGAAGAGAATGGCCAAACCGAGTTCTAGATTGGGTTCCACCTGGGAGCAGACGACGCGGACGGCCCAGACGCAGGTGAATGGAGGGAGTCCAGGAGGAGATGGCTGGTTGAAAACTCCAAGAGGATGATTGGATGAATCGGGAGATATGGAACTCTGCTCTGACCAGTTGAGGCAACCATTGTCAGAACTCCTATAAAATGAAAAAAATACAGTGTATCAGGGTTAATCTTCCCGTACACCATTTTTTGTAAAACAGCCACATGAAATAACTCTGAAAACTACAAAATTTAAATTTGAAATAAAAATTTGTGTCCAGATTTCTATTCCTATATACAAAAAAAAACAAAAAAAAAAAAACAACCTTTATTTACAGTTTTACATATACAAGCAGCAATAAGTGTATACATGTTCCGGACTTCCTTTACATGTTTTAAGAACAGTGATTTTAATTAATTAAAATTGTCTTTTATAAATAAGTTTTACAATAGCAGGAAAAATGCAGAAAAAACCCGCTTAAAAAAAAAAAAGAAAAAGAAAAATGAACCATAATAATAATTGTAATTTATAAATAAATAAAAATAATACTAATAAAGTAAGTAAATATAATAATGATAATAATTAAATAGAAAATAAATACACAATTAAAAATAACTATAAAATAAATACAGATAACTAGATTATGATACCTACGAATAGTGATTAGTTAAGTGAGAAGTATATGTTTTGTTCTTTTGTGCGTGTACCGTCGTAGTGAATGTTTATCATAGTTACCGATTTCTCGGATTAATGGGTTTTCGGAAGCTGGAGTTTTTTCTAAGTATGCTTTTGTTTGGGCTGAAACATATTGTTTTACAGCGGGAAGTTCAAGATCTCTGAGCATAGTCGATATTTTTGTGTAGCGGGGATGATTATTAATAATTCTCATGCATAGTTTTTGTACCCTTTCAAACTTTCTATAATTTGTAGCACAGGTGGAACTCCATACAGGTGAGGCATAGGTCACCACTGAGCGGATTACTGTTTTATAAAGGATTAGCTTGTTTTTGGGGCATAGCCTGGATTTTTTATTAAAATAGGGAAACATTTTGTAGATGGTTTTTTCGCTTTTTCTGTTTTCCTGTTGATGTACTCAGTTAATGTTAAGGACCTATCTAGAATTAAACCGAGGTATGTTACGGATTTAGACCAGGGGATGTGCTCGGAATTTAAGATGGTGTGCTGATCTATGTTGGGTCTGCGAATTGTGAAGATTATGACGGCCGATTTCGTTGGGTTGATTTTTAGTTTCCACTTTTGACAGAATTTATGGATTTTATCAAAAGCTTGCTGTAATCGGTTTACTATTGTATCGATTCGGTATGATGCTGTGTACAAAGCGGTGTCATTTGCGTAAAGCGATGTGGTTACTTTTGGGTGTTTTGGGAGATCTGATATGAACAGATTGAATAGAATTGGGGATAGGCAGGAGCCTTGAGGAAGTCCAGCGGGTAGGGGAAGTGTTTTGGAGCTAGCAGTGTTTATTTGAACATAGAATTGTCTATTGGAGAGGAAGGAATATATGACATGTATTAGGTATGGAGGAAAATTATACAAGATTAATATATAAATAAGCCCGTAATGCCATACTGTATCGAAAGCTTTTTCCAGATCTAACATAAGCATGCCTGTATGTTTTTTATTATTGAATTCTTGTGTTATGAAGTCGGTAAGACGAGCTAGTTGGTCTACAGTGGAGTGGTGTTCTCTAAAACCGAATTGTTCTTCTTTGATCAGTTTGTTCTCATTTACATGCTTAACAATTCTTTTTAAAAGCAAGCGTTCCAGGATTTTGGATAAAATGTTTAGGAGGCTAATTGGTCTGTAACTTTTTGGTATCTGTAAAAAACTGTTTGGGTTTTTATTTGGTTTCGGGATAGCGATTGTTTTGGAAATTTTCCAAGCGGAGGGAAAGTAATTAAGCTTTAATATTGAATTAAATGTTTTCGTTATATGGCAGATGGTTTTCCTGCTCAGGTTTTTTATAACCTGTACAGGGATGCCATCGTCCCCTGAGGCTTTCTTTGTTTTTAATTTTTTTATAATCTTTCCAGTTTCTTTGGGTGAAATGGCGGGAAAATTAATTTCATATGACGTTTTTAAGTAGTTCCAGACAGATTTGTTTATTTTTTTTATTGTGATGGTTAGAGCCAAAATTCGTAGTGGTAGAGTTCGTGGATTGGAAATTACGGGCTAATAAATCGGCTTTGTCTTTGTCCGTGTAGTCATAACTATTGTTCGGTTTCAGTGGGGGAATTTTAGTAGAATTTTTGGTCAGAATTTTGTGTATTTTCAACATTTTATTTTCACCAGGTTTACATGACTTTAAAGTTGTTTCCTAGTTATTATTCCTCTATTGATTGATACGGAATCTAACGAAGTTGTTGAATTTATAAAAAAAATTCTTAATTTGACGGCTTTTGTTACGTTGGTATTTTTTCATAAGTCTATTTTTAATTTGTATGAGCGCTAGTAGAGAAAGAGGTAAATTATAGTTACGGTAAGACTGTGAGGAATGTTGAGGTATAGTTTCTGTCATGGCTTGTTTAATTTGTTGGTTTAAATTATTAATATTTCGGTCAATCTCGTGAGAGTTATTAATTATTGGGTTGTGGTTTATTTTAGAATCTATTATTTTCCGAAATTTTTGCCAGTCAGCCTATTTGAATGCAAATTTACTTCTTTTCGGGCTATTAGATAAAGGTGACCCTAAATAGAAAATCACGGGGTTGTGATCCGAGTTAAGGCATGATATAGACTGATATGATTGTTGTAAGTTTATTATTTATTGTTGTATTAATGGCTACTGCTTCGGTAAATTCTAATTTTGGCACCTGCATGAAGTGGTGTTGAATATCGGAACGCACTAACAGCATGACGCCCCCTCCCGCCCTGTTACGATCTTTACGATAAATGTCATATCCCGGAACTGAAAATCTATCCTGCTGAGCCAGCCGGGTTTCACTTACTGAAACAAAGTGAGGTTTATTTTGTTCTAGAAATATTTTAAATTCCACATCGTTACCACGAATAGTTTGTGCGTTCCACTTTAATTTAATTTTTTCTTTATTAATTATCTTTTCTTTATAAATATTATTCTTGGTTTTCAATTGGTTTTAGAAATAAATAATCGAGATAAAACAGCAGTGAAGAAACTAGTATAAGAGTTTGTTTAACATTTATATTGATAAAGAGCGGAGACTGTAAGCAGTTTGTTTTGAGTGAGATATAAACTAGTGTGACTTTGGCCTTCGTGATGAGAGCAACGAGAAAAAGTCTACTGATAAAGTATTTATTGTCAAGTTTGTGTTTGTGCGTGATTGGCGATATGTCGTTGTTCCAATTGTGAATAGCATTAGAGAAGTCCAAGTACGTACGTAATTCTACATCGCTACAGTTTATGAAATGTAAATACATGTAAGTATTATATATATTTATATCATTTATCATGGTTATTAGTCTATTAAAGATAGTAATCCCTCTATTAGAATAAATACTTTGGACATACCGTCATCTGCATTTTTTAGTTGTACTAAAGTGCTTTTAAATTTAGTAATTATCTTACCTATGTTAAAAGAGCTAAAAAAGTTTTTTATTTCTTTGAAGCAGTCTGTAAATGAAGGTTCACTATTGTTCTGATTTTGATTTCTTGAGAAGGTGTTTTGAGGCCATTGTGATTTCGGTGTTGGTAATGAGGGAAATTCCTGTTCTGTTGCTTTGAAATTTTTTCGAGGAGCTGCCTTTAGAATAGGTTTCTTTTTGCTTAACTGTTGCTCTAAATCTCTTCTGTACTTGATGCATTGTGGTGAATTGGAAAAGTGTGCTTCGGAGCAATTATAGCATTTCGGGGTGAATCCGTCGATTAAAGAATTTGGACAGTTTTTGGATAGGTGCTCTTCCGAGCATTTTAAGCACTTAGGTTTTTTGAAGCAATTTCGTGCTACGTGATTAAATTCTTGACAAATGAAACATTGTGTTATTTCTTTGTTTGATCTGTATTTTTCCCATTTTATAACTATGTTACAACAGTAATTTATTTTGTTCAATTGTTCTTTATTTTCCAGAATGACTACTGCTAGTGGTAATTTTATGGGCCCATTTTCAGATTTTTTTTCCATTGGATATATTTTGAAGATTTCCAAACCTCGATTCTGTAGATCGGCTGTGATCTCTTCTGCTGTGATTTCTGGTGGCATTCCTTTTATAATAACTTTAGGCTTAACTTCATTTTTAGGAGTATAGGAATGAAATCTGAGGTTTTTTTCTTTCAATTCATTTTTGATTGTTGTGAAGTCTTCGCTATTGTATACATAGAATGTTGTTTTTTAGCAGAACATTTCATATGTACTTCACTGATTTTTTATTTTATTTTATTTATGCTTTCTTTGATGCTATTGTAAGTGCCACTGACTATTATAGGTGGGAATTGATTGTTTTTGTTGCGCCTAATGTTGGCGGCTAGTACGTCGGTGATCATTTCTTCTTCATCTAAATCGGAAAATATGTCATAACTGTTCGAAACGTCTATATTGTATTTTATGCGGTCACTCCTTTTTCTTTTTGGTGGATTGCGAACACTGATGGTAGTGTGGCCACATCCATATCGGTTTCTGCCCCCCCCCCCCCTAGGGGCATTGTTTAGGATTTCTTAGTCCACTTATAAATAGTGAGTAATCACTTGTTGAGATTAAAAAAGAAAAAAAAATATAAAAGTCTAAAATAATGAAAAACTGTGAAAGAAACTTTTATTTATTTACGACACTCCCGTACACTGCGGCTGCTACTGAGAGACTCGTTCCTATTTACACTTTTGTACATAATCAGAAACAAGAGACACTTTATTTTATTTTTATCATCCGGTTAATCAAAATGTAAACAAATGTGATTAAATTTATGTAATAATGTAAATACCAAGGAATAGGAAGAACTCCATAATCATCTCAATGGAGTAGAGACAAATCAGCAGACGGCAAACAGGGTTGGGAGGAATACGCAACCACTCAAGGAATAAGCAATTCACAGATGGACGATAATCTCAATATCACTTCATTCATTATGCTATGTACAGTCATAATGGCCTTTTTTCATTTTTACCGAATTATCTAATCATACACTCCACTAACAACATATTAGAGGTACCATATCTACACCTAGGTACCAAGGGAATTTATTTTTTCTAATGTAAACATTGTGTATCAAATGGGTTTGTATGTATCATAAGTGAATGCTTTCCTTATTAATAAGTCGTTGTAAAATAATAAGGAAAAGACAATAAACATTATTAATAAAAAAAACTGCTTACTGTCATTAAACTATAAGAAAAAAAACGCATTCACAATATTGACAAATACAGAAAACTGTTACACAAAAACAAATTTGGTATAAAACTGTTTATATATCATATGGTGAGTTCTAAATATTCAGTATTTCAGCGGAAAAACTCTCGTGCTCTTATAATAGAAATTAATTGAGGCATTGGTGGTCGTCCTTTTTTAGCAATTAGCTTGATGAAAAATGTGAATGAGCGAGCTTCATCGGACGAAAACAGAAAGAAATATAGAACTATTTTTAGACGATATTATGTAATTCTGGAAGAAATACTCAAAGCAGAGTTAGCACGATTTGTTAAAAGCCAATGTTATGACTCAAACATGTTGCCCGTCATCAGGTGTGAAAATAAATCGGAGATACAAGAATATATCATAATTAATAAATATTTTTTTAATCTAATTATTTTAATATGGATTAGTTGGCAATTATATGAAATGCATTAAAAGTTGATTTAGTGAAAAAATACAATTATGTAGATTAATTAAATCTATACAACAAACATTGGCGGGATAAGATTGACTTTTCAGAAACACCATAATATGGATTATTTAAAACATATTGTCTAATCTTTTTTCAATCATGGTTTGCGATCATAAAACATTCATTATTCATTGCAGAACTATCCAGATCCCAACCTTTGCAAAGTATTTCTGGATTTTCTTAACCCAGAAAGTTATGTTTACGTGGAAGGTGAGTATTCTTCAAGCCTTTCTGGTCACATTGTTTTAATATGGGCATAGAAAGGCAATCTCCTTTACTTGATTGTAGTGTGGATATTTTCAAACGTTGGGTATAATATTTTATTACTGAAATATAATTATTGACAATTAATATTCCAAATTTTAAACTTAATTATTCAAATAAATACAACGACAGGATCAGGAAATGAAAAATAATCTCGGTATAACCGATATGTTTACGAGTTGTTTTTGTTTGGCTGTAAACTTATAAGTTATAGCTCGGCTGGTTTCCGAATGGAAATGGTTTAAAATTCATTTACTGATAATTTTAACAATAAGAAATATGGTGGATGAGAGGAAAATATTCCACTTTCATTTCATTCACTTTTTTAATTATTACAATAAACAGTGTAATAAACATAGAAGCTGGTAAGATGCCTTCAATGTTCTAAGCGGTTATAATTTTCGGAATAATCGTTAATTTGGGTTGTATTAAGTGTAATCTGAATCAAATTATTCTTATTTTAAACCTATACTTTAATAAACAATTGTTATTGATTTAAAAATTCCTAGAGATATTATTGAAGAAAATCAATATAACAATTATTGAAGCAGTGTTGTGCTTAATATTTAAGTAATTTAAATTTAAATGAGTGGTTCTTTTTGCATTTTATTTATTATATTAAAATAAAGGAATAAAGTATGATTTATTTTTAAAAAAATAAGACTTCCGATGTAAGTGAAATCAGATATATGTCGCATTGAAAGGGTCAAAAAAATGAATCTGTCAGAGACTATTCTGTGTTTATCCATAAGGGCTTATGGATAAACACAGAATATCTACAACAAGAAGTACATCTCATGGAATGCCAAGATAAGACATTATAGCACTATTGTAAAAATGGAATGTCTCTTAGCCGGTGAATGCATATAGTTTAAAAAACTGGAAGTCGTTAAAAGAAGTATTCTATCATAAATCATGGGTGCAGTTCGGTCTGAACACGGTTGGAATCTACGAAGTAACAGAGAAACCAACCAGAAAATGGAAAGAATCTCTGATACTATGCTGGATAGGTGGCTGATACATTTATGGTTCGCACATAAATGTGCGATGATGAGCTACATGGGCTCGCACATTTATATAGTAAGAACAAGAATAGATTGACCTATCGAAGTAAAGTAAGATTTGTAAAAGTGGAACATTACAGAGTCTAACAGTAGGGAGAATCTCTATTTGCCTATCTTTCACGTCATTTATAATATAATTATTTGTTATATTTTTATAATTAATTTGTAAATTTCAATAAATAAGCTAAAAAATGAATGTTATTAGTGGTTACTTACACTGAGACTGACTCCAGGCAGTATGAAGACCCTTTTCCTGGGCGAGCTGCTTGGCATGTACCTGAAGAACTCGTCTTCGTCCTTGTACCACTTCACCGAGTACAGCGACCCTCTGTCCAGTTCGAAGAGGCACTCCAGGGTAACCGTCTCTCCGAGGTTAGCGTGTCTCGGTACTTTTAGTTCGATAAGCTCTAGGCATAATCCACCTGTTAACAAAATAATTAATTTTAAATATGATTATTTGCAATTGTATGTTTAAAGGAATATATAACATTATTAGTCCATTGAACTTTATCAGCTTTAACTAAAAATTACTAAAATATATATTTTATGTTTATTATTACCTGTAGTACCTTTATGCTAATATCTGATCCCGGAAGGTAAAGGATACCATGTCCACAAACTAGGTAATATTTTAGTTATATTTTCATAAATGAATACTATGATCTATACTTCCATTTATTCATCAGATTCAATAACAAAGTGGACAATTTTCTTTAAGCAGTTTCTGTTAGTAACGAAAAAACGAATTTTAATAGTTCAAAGTTTTGGAAAGTTGACTCTCTTACACAAGTATAAAAATTTGACATGGTATCCATTACTTGCTGGGTACATAGATCTTACCTCCATGATCATTGCAAACTAAGAACTGAACAGGTATATGGTTAATAAGGCTTTCATGGAAAAACCATTTTGAATGAAAACTCTTGATAGTTTATTCTTTTCTTTTTCATAATGAGGGGCACGGTATGTCCAGAATATTGAGTACAAAATTAATATATTTAGAATACAAACCATTTTATTTTTCACATTCCATTTACAATTATAACAAGTTCTTTTGTTGTTTGGTCTTAAAATAAAACAACAACAACAACAAGTTCTTAATAACGCATAATTAAATTGAAATAAGTATTTGGAAAATATGCTCTTAGCTATATTTTCTCAAATGGTTTGATAGTTACCCATATTTCTTCCTCGAAGGTGATTAAAATAATTAGTGAAAACTTTTAGTATTTTGAGCATGTGTTCCTAAACAGTGGTTTAAGTCATTTCTGAGAGTTTTCATAGGGAAGACACAAGTAAAGTATTTTACACGTACATATTTTTAATACAATTATTAAAAATCATCAATGATATAACTGTTTAAGTTAAATATATTCTGTAATTATTTTTGATTTATGTTCCAATAATTATTTCTTTTGTTACAAATAATACAGTATTATTCCTTTGTAAAAGTTTATTATAATTTTACATTTTATAGTTAATCTTGTTAAATTATATGGTTTATGTAGGAATATTATTTTTTGTAATAATTTTTGTGATTATTAGGTACTTCCTTTTGAATAAAACAAAAGTTGATTGAGTAAATTTTATTTTCAAAACTACAGGTTTCTACATATAAGTATGTGTATATATCTGTTAAATGAATAAATAAATAAAGGCTTAGGCCTGATCTAGTTTTTACCAATATTTTACTCGAAAACATAAAATAACTTAGAATGGTGTGAAATTATTATAGGGCGCAGTCAATGATTACACAAAACAAGAATGACTATCTTTATTTATAAGAATGACCTCTCTGCCATGAAGATGGCCTAAATCTTAGACCGAAGCTTAGGCACAATAAAATAAGTCATTTTTTTTTGTGTAGTCATTGATTGCACCCTCCCTCCCCCCCCCCCGACCATTTCACACCACTCAAAGAATTATCCACTCAACTATTTTCCACTTAAATAATTTGACATATGACGTCAAACTCATACTTTTTTTTATACTATCATATTGAATCTTCCTAATTATCAGTTAATATAAATCCAATTCCTAACCTTGAACAGGACTAAACGATGCGACGGGAAGAGTTAATTACCGTAATGTAGAAGAGCTGCCCTAGCAGCGGATCGTACTCCAGGGCGCCTCTTGTATCCGCAACAGTTTCCGCTATCCCGGAGTATACACACTCGTAGCAATGTCCTATTCAGACCATCAATCGCATCGCTTCCACCGTCCCGGAATTCCCGATTCATTTTTAATTTAGTTTGTGAAGTGTTGCAGTGGAGTGAAAACATTCCATTGGTACCTCTTGACGCATCAGTGGTTCGGTTTATGAACATTATTGAAAAGCAGAATTATTGATTACTGTTTGTTTCATTTAACATCACTTTGGCTAATAGAACGATGCTACAATGAGTGTTCTGAATTTCGCTCGATTTAATATTTATTTGAGCATTTTTAATTTGTAATGTCTATTTTCTATTGCCCTACGTTTGACAATTGAGTTTATAAATCCTAAAAAAATATATTTATGAACCCGTTCCTAGGAATGGCATACAGAACCTCTGTAAATCATTCACCAAATGTGCATTCATTGTGTTCTAAAAGAAGAATTAAACGAGGCAATAATAATATCACAACTCTCATAATGCAGAAAGGCAATATGGTACGAACGATCTTAATAGAACTTCTTACAGCCTAACAGACTATATAAATAATCTATAGAAAATATAAATTATGACGGAAGACAAACTTATTTCTTACGAGAATATAAGTTTTTTAACACTTTTTTAAATCAAGGAAGTAAAGAATTTAAAATATTAAATTACACCGTATAAAGGAACTACTTTTTGTATAGTTATTTAATCAGTTAAATGACGATTTCAGGACTGTTATATGAAAGACATTAAACCTGCCGGCACGAGTAGGTAATACGATGAAGCTGTTATTTCTACTCTTTTGAAAAGAAAGGTTTGATATAACCTTTTTTTTTTTTTTTTAAATTTTTACTAACAAGTAAAAAGATTTTTACTAACAAGTAACTCCAATATTTCTTTAACTGACGGTAAAATTGACAGAAAAAGGATGAATTCCAAAGATTCAAAAGTGAATACATTAATTAAAAAACCTAACAGCTGACGATCGACTATCTCAATCTATACCACATCCAGTAACTCAGCCTACTATTCATAATTCTATGAATATTTCTACTCTAAACAATGTCCCTAACGTTCCTGTTATTAACATTTTTGCACCACTATTTGTAGAAATGGAAGAAGAACGCGTCGCACCACCAGTAGTCCATTCACCACCGCCCATAAAAATAAAGGAAATTAAAAACTTTCAAAACCTATGCACAGACTTATTAGCTCTTTTAGGAGAGAATAGTTTTGAATGATTTTCCAATAAAGAAGTGACCGCATTAAAAACTAAAACCAGTGATGCGTATAGAGCCAGCATAAAATATTTAGAACCCAAAAACTTTTCTTTTCACACATGTCAACCCAAAGAAGAAAAAGCTGATCAGAACCACGTAAAAGAAGGGACATTGTTCTGTGTATGAGGTACCAGGAACATGAACATAACAGAGCATTCTGGCGGAGATCATCCAGCGAATTATAGAGGATGCACAGTTCATCTCGATCTTCAAAGAAGAAGACTGCATGTTCGAAGACAGGTAACTCCACGTCGAGATTTACCCCTGCCACTAGAGACGGACCGTGAACGGCTTACTAATCCCACTACTATCCCGCAACAACTACAGGCTACAATATTTGAGTTCAAAACACCAAAACAAACAACATCTCGATACACAACATCTAAAAACACAACGCCTCAAATACCCAATGCCTTATCCCAATGCAATCTAGTATTGCAGACATATCATTTCGTCAATTCATTCTTGAATGATTTTAAATCCACGCTTGTCACTATATTCATTCCTAATGGTAGTCCGCAATTCCAATCTCTAAAACTTCTTCTTTGGAATTCTAATGAAGCCTTAAATCGAAGAAACGAACTTACATTTACTTACATGAACATGATATAGATATATCACTCCTTACCGAAATCCATTTTTCTCATTACATAAAATTTTACTTACAGGAATATGTCGTATACCGTACTGAACATCCAAGCTTTGCTGCCCGTGTTTGCTCAGCAGTAATTGTACATTATATTCATTATACATTATACGTACATTATATCCCTATCCTTTACAAATGACCGCCTTATCCGAAATTCAATTAACAGCGATTTCTTGTGATCATTGCAGTATCTCTATAGCTAGCACATATTGTCCCCCTAGGCAACGAGTTTCCAAGGAGATGTTCACCAATATATTCTCCACTTTAGGACCCAAATTTATATTCGGAGGAGATTTCAACGCCAAACATCCCAGATTTGGCAACAGGACGCAAAATTCTAGAGGAAATGCTCTTTTTAATACGTGTTTAGACCTTCATTATGACTGCCTTCTACCATCTGAGCAACAGATACAGGCCAACATATACAAACCGACAACCAGAACTACTTGACTTCTTAATCACATCTAATCTAAGCCCTCTACATCACCACATTTCTGTTGATAACGATCTTTCATCTGACCATTCCCCGATTGTTCTGTCGCTCTCAAGACAATGAGTCACTACTAATCATATACCAACGCTAACTCTTGGACCCATAATGATTAGTGAATTTCATCGTATAGTAAATGACAAAATTATCCTTAATACAAGCTTGAAGACTCCAGATGACATTGACAACGCTGTAGAGAAGCTTGGCAATTATCTCACTGGCATGAGACATTCAGACATAAACAATACTTACCACTCGACATCTATCTACCTATCTCTCTATCGGCGCTATAGTCCTTGCAGGACATTGGCCTCCTCCGTGATCCTCCTCCTCTCCGACATGTCCTCGGCTGCCCTTCTCCATTGCCGACGCCCAACGTTCGAAGGTCCTCCTCCACATCCTGCAGCCAACAGTTACATCCTGAAGTCTAGGTCTCCCTCTGCTTCTCCTTCCACCAGCGTGTCCCTCCATCATTATTTTAAGTAATGCTTCTTTCCATTCCTTGTATGAGCCCCAGCCATCTTATCCTGGCACTCTTAATCGTGGCAACGATATCTGGTGACCATAATGATTTCTTAGTTCCTCGTTTTTCTTCATCCTCCAGCGATCTCCTTCTTTTATAGGTCCAAAGATCTTTCTAAGGATTTTTCTTTCCCAAAGGCTTTCATCGTTACGTGTCTGTGTCCAAGACTCACTTCCATACATGACCACCGGTTGAAGGACAGTACGATACACTCTTATTTTGAGAGCTCTGGATATATTTCGGTTTCGATTCATTAGAGACCAGTAGCATCGATTTCCAGCAGTTATCCTTGCCTTAATTTCTTCTCTAATCTTATTATCTTCAGTGATAATCGTGCCCAAATACTTAAACTGCTGTACTCTTTCATATATATATTTTTTTTTCCATATTAATTTCCAGTCCTGTTCTACTAGCTGCTACTTCGCATTCCACGAATACTCCAAGTAATGCACTGACTTTAACTCCAAGAAATCACAATGTCATCTGCAAACGCTAGATGTTGTGTCAGTCTGTGGTACATACATCCTCCAGGCCTTGTCCGGGTTGACCTCATGACCACTTCTAATACCATGTTGAACGAAACTGGGGAAAGAGGCAACACCTCTCTTAACATAAAATTCCTTTGACAGTTCTCCTTGGATTTTGACAACTCCCTTGCTGTCCTTCAGGATAATCTTGATAAGCTTCAAAGGACATCCTAGATATTATAACTTTTCGTACATCTCACCCCTGTTTATGCTGTCGTATGTAATCTATAAACAAATGGTGGTGTTCGACGTTCCATTCCCAGCATTTTTCTAGCATCATCCTCATACAAAAATTTGGTCCATTGTACATCTTCCTGGGCGGAATCCGCACTGATAATCGTCCAACACCTGTTCTGCTCTATCAACAACCCGCTTCATTTGCTCCTATTCCTAATTCCTCTATAATTGCTGCAATCCAATTTGTCTCCTTTTTTATAGATTGGCAACATAACAGCCATGTTCCACTCACTAGGCATTTCCTCTTTCGTCCATATCAGTTATATATATATGTATATATATATATATATATATATATATATATATATATATATGTATATATATTTCTCTATGGAGTACCTCATCTCCATATTTGATTGCTTCTCCAGAGATAATGCTGGCGCTTTGTAGTTTTTTAAGGACATATTGATTTCTTCCACTTTCTCAGGATCTGGTGGTTCCAGCTCTGCATCCTCTTCTGCTGTTCTCAGATCGCAGACTGTCTCTTCAAAGTTTCTCCTTGGTTTCGCACCTCTTTGAAATAGTCTCTCCACCTATCGATTACTTCGTTTTTGTTCCCCAAGAGTAGCCCTTCCCTGTCTTTACCAAAAGGATATCCGGGGTTGAAATCTTTTTCACTCTGCCATAGAAAGATCTGCTGTTTTTGTTGAAATCATGCAGAATTGTTTCCATATCTTCTTTTTCCTTTTTTCTCTTTTTATGTCTACAAAGCTGCTTCACATTTTCTTTTTTTCTTATGTATTCTTCGCTTGCCTGTCTTGTACACCGTTGAAGCATCCTTTTATGAGCTTTAGACTTCTCTTGCACTACTACTTCACATTCGCGGTCAAACCAGCTGTTCTTTCTCTCTCTTTTCCAAGCCTATCGTCTCTTCCGCCGCATCTCTTACAGCTTGACTTATTCTAATCCATTTCTTTTGTACTTCTTCTTCCTCTGTCTCTAGTGCATTGTTACCACCCGACATACAGCACCTAATTGAAAAGTGACGTGCACTGAATCAATGGAAAACATCTCGATATCGTAGTGACAAACAACTACGGAACCATCAGTCTAATAGATTAAGAAAACGAGTACATCAATACAAAATCGACATATATAACACACATCTGACTAACTTACAGAAAAGTAATAATACTCTATGACAACAAACTAGAAAGATTCTGCATTACCATAATAAAAAGACGTCCCTTTGCCTCTCATCTCACAGACGTATTGCAACCAGACGACGACTTACTTCACCCACAGCACAGCTGTGACGTCCAATAAATTCCGACTTCGCCCCTTCCTCTTTCTTTACCACCCCCACAAATAAATCCTTCAGGTGCTGAGTTTTGTATAAAAAAATTACCGAGCAGAAAATCACCTGGTTTTGATCTTATTACACCTAAAATTGTAAGACTTCTTCCTAGGAAAGGCTTAACATTTTTAGCTATCGACTATTCCATTCTTCGAATTACTTATTTTCCTTTGGTATGGAAATTTCAAATTGTAACAATGATCCCAAAGCCAAACAAGTCATTAGACCTAGTTACGTCTTACAGGCCTATTAGTCTTTTACCACTATTTTCCAAAATATTTTAAAAAAAGAAGGAATATTTCACAGCAGCTTTCTTGGAGGTTTCATAAGCATTCGATAAAGATGGTTTCCTGTGCAAACTGAAATTAGTTCTACTGCAGGCATATTACTTATTCATAAAATCATATCTTGAGGAGACTTATTGTTAATCAGGATGGCAAACATTCCGACTATTGCCGAATTATTGGAGGAGTACCACAGGGTAGTATTCTATGTCCAGTTCTATACTCTATACACGGCCTACGTCGACGACCTGGCAGTCATCGTGGCCGCGAACAGCAGAGCCAGACTGAAGACGCAAGCGGAGGGGTGCGCCAGTCTCGTGGCGGAATGGTGCGTGAGGAGGAAGCTGAGTATGGCCGCTGCCAAGACTCAGGCCATACTCTTAAGAGGCTCCACTGACAGGGCTCACCCTATCAGTTTGGAGATCCAAGGAGAGAGGGTCAGGCTAGGTGAGGAGGTGACGTATCTAGGTGTGAAGTTTAGGAGAAACTTCGACACCACTCCTCACCTGAGATACCTGACGGATAGGGTGACCCTGTCACTGAATGGATTAGGAAGAATATGTGGTGCACTCTGGGGCCTCAGGTACCCAGCAACAATGATCATTTACAAAGGCGTAGTCTTGGGTATCCCCGGCGTGGAGCCCCAACCTCACGCAAGTGCAGAAGAGGAGACTGGCGACGATCCAGAGATTGGCTCTGCTGCAGGTGCTTGCCGGAACGATACCCCTGGACCTCGTTTTGAGGGAGGAAGGCCCTGAAGTATGAGGCGAAGAGGCAGGGGCTAGGGACGCTTCCGGAGGTACTCCGTCAGAGGATCGGCGAGACCCCGAACTTGTGGAAGAAGATAGTGAGGGAGGACTCAATAGAGGAGTGGAACAGACGGTGGGTGACGAGCCAGAAGGGCTCTACGTCCTCCTGGACTACTGGGTCTCGCAGATGCTGACGGGACACGGTGGGTTCCGGGGAGAGCTCAGTGAGCATAGAAGAGAAATCGACCCCCGGTGCCCCACCTGTGGAGTCCCAGAAACGGCAGAGCACGTGGTGCTCTCCTGCATGGAAGGACACTGTGCCAGGTTGTCGAGGAAAACCGGGATCTTCGCCCTCGCCGAGGAAGACTTCCCCCGCCTGGTCGAGGAGGACAACTACCCTCATTTCAGGGAGTTCGTCTACGGGTGGAAGGAGATGGTCGGTCCTGCGCATTTCACCATCAGCAGGATACGGCCACCCGGCGAGCCACCAGACGAAGAGTCACCCCAGGAGGAGAGAGAGGAAGACAGGAGGGATGCAGACTGGCAGGACGCGGACCGGACGGATGCGGCGGACCAGGAGGGCTGGACGGCACCCGGACGGATGCAGACCGGCCAGGAGGTTTAAAAGGTGCTGCCCCATCAGTAAGGTGCACACCCGTGCACTGGGCAGCACAACAGATTATTATTTTTATTTTTGTCCCCCATAATTATACATATCCCCCCGAGAGTATGTATAGTAAGATTTTTAATAAATAAAGAGTTGTTTTTTGGCAGCGGTGGGCATGCGTATACCCCACGTATCAACCCGCCACTGCCGAAACCCCGTATGCCAGCAATGGTAGGAAGGGGGAGAAGAAAAAATAAATAAATAAAAAAAATAAATAAGTTCTATACTCTATATACCCCTACGACATCCCACAGACACTAGAAACACAACTTGCTACTTAGGCGGACGATACTTTCGACCAGTACTAAACCGAACATAGATTCTCAGAACCTACAGTCACACTTAAAACCATTAGAAAATTGGCTCGATAAATTGCGTATAAAAATTAACATACAAAAATCTAAGTAAGTAACATTTACACTTAGACATTCAAATTGCCCCCCTCTAACACTTTACAATACACAGACAAGATACTTGGGTCTTTCAACGGACAGAAGACTGACTTGGAAATCTCACTGACTTATTTAAAGAAAAGGGCGAATCACCGACTCTCACCACAAAAAGAAACTAAGAACCTAAGACGACTACTTCACCACAAAAATAAACTATCACTAACTAACATAATTATAACACACCGCATACTACTCAAACCAACATGGACCTGTATCTCGCAAGTGTGGGGCTCATACAAAAAATCCCACTTACAGACATTCAATTCTATCAATCAAAATTCCTTTGTCATATTACACATTATCCCTTTTACATCACCAATAAATCATTACACAAAGATCTCAATATTCCACTGGTGACTGACACAATAAAGAAAAACTACAAAAAATTTGATGACTTACTTGCAGGACACCCAAACTTACTGGTATAATCATTACTGACAGGGATAGAATCCGACAAGGAGATTGAAACGTCTCTGAACCAGGGATCTACTACCTACTACCACACTAGGACTGTCTATAATGGGAGGTTTCTCCACGAGAATCCCTTAGGGGAGGTTTTCAAAAGAAGATCGAAAATACAATATTTGTGCCCAATTGCATTTGCATGATTTAAATAAATATTTGTATTATTATTAGACTTCACGAGTAAGAAAAGTTAGCATTTATGTTGCTAACTTGTTGCGATTATAAACAGTTATGCATAGAAACTAAAATGTTAGAATTACACTATGGCGTCTAATATTTACAAAATGCATTGGTAATGAACTTATGGATACATGCAAGACCTTCCAGGAACTTAGGCGAGTTGTATTGCGGGGTGCTGGCTGAAACAATATTGCGAACCCACTTAGTGTGTGCCTACAATAATGGAGGTGGGTCTGTGAATAATTTGAAACTTTCTAGGCACTTCGAGGACATTTTGTTCCATTTAAACGTTTCGAGTGTATTTCCAAAACTGATAATATAGCTGTTTAGATACAATTTTCCGGTTTAATTAATTTTTAGTTTAACTATTGGTTATATAAATTTAAGTGAGGAGAAAATAATCTGGTTTTAGGTCATAATAAATTCCCTAATAGTAAGAAACAATGAAAACCAACGTTTCGATCCATTATCCAGGACTTCATAAAAATGATAGATACATATGTACTCGTATATATTTATATATAAATAAACTGGAATAAAGTTGAAACAGTGTATACTAAAATAATTAGATATATTAGGCGTTCAATATCAAAAGATAACTCAAAAAATTACTTTTACAAATTTCCGCTCGTGTAGTCAAGACATTTTGCCTAACAACTTTAATGATAGTTTACTACATTATTTCTCAGGGCTTTAGTTGTGTTTTTAACCTGACGTTTCGGGAGCAAAAATCATTGCTTCATTATACGAGCGAAAAAAGTCAATTCTTGAAATTTGGAGTTATCCAGTTTTAATCCTGAAAGCTTCGTTAATAATTAAAACAAAATGAGAGAGACAATACTAAATAAAATAAAACTTTTAAATAATAAATAATGCAAAGAACTTAATATATAGGAGAATCTTCCTCCTCCATATAATTAGGAAGCCGCGATTGACCCTGCGAGATGGGTTCCAGAGGGGCGCATGACCGTTCATGTGATGGAATATATGCCTCGGGAATATGGGAATATAATGGGATGCGATTTAATGGGGCCAGTGGGAGCTAGGATAAGGTGTAAAACGGGCGCTGGATAGTGAAAATAGGGAAAAGGGTGTATAAACGCTTAAGGGTAAGGAAGGACGGCATTAAGAGCGCCACGACATTAAGAAGGGATTCGGGGGTATATTTTTTAATGAAGGGGAGATCATCAGTGTTACAGGGCAGAAGGTACACGAAATCCCGTTAAAACAAGACCGCGTGACATATGTTGAAGAACGTTGGTACCCACATGCACTACGGCAATACATACGGGAATTGCTACATAACCTTAAAATTCAAGGGATCATCGTTCAAGGTGTTGAACAGCTTTGAAAGCGATGTGAAAACAAGATGAATGGGGAGCTCCTTTTTTTTTTTAGTTTGTACTGAAACACAAATTTCAACTTATTCATTTTCCTTATGACGGGATTGTTTGCGATATTTCAAACAACGAACAGATTTTATGTTCTTACTTTTTACATGGTCTATTATAAAAATCTATTGTTCACATAAGCATACATATCTAGGAGAGTTATAACATATTGTCTAAACTTTAGAGTGTTTAGTAGAAAAGTTGTGTCTTTTACTTTAATGAATTAAGAAGTGTTAAATGAAAATTAATACTTCTATTACAAAAATGTAATAACATTTGTTTTACAAAAGTCTTTGTTGATTTCTTCTGAAGAAGTCAGGAGCATGGCTGGCGAAACGTTGCCGAAAAATTTATCAACACGATCTAAACCAGAAGAAACCAACCAAGTCTTTTGTAATAATAGTGACCATGGAAACCTAAAAGAGTATTTAAGATTTTTTTTTTTTATTTTCACTTACTCGTACTCATGAGGAATGATAAAAAAGATCTGAAAACAGCATTAGAGGTTTAAGGTCTGGTAGAATTGTGTGTGCCCCCGTGCCTCTGCTTGTGCGTGTGTGCGTGCGCGTGTGTGTGTGCTCACGTGCATGCATGCCTCTGCGTGTGCGTTTGTGCGCGTGTTTGTGTGTTGTAAACTAGTTATTCTTTTATATGTTTTAATGTAAATTAATGTTTCTAAAGGTTCAAAGGTGCCCACGTGGGTGCCTCTGTGTGTGCGTTTGTGTGTGTTTCTTTTATGTTTTAATGTAAATTAATGTTTCTAAATTGAATTTCTGTGGAAAGTTACTGGAAATTTTCAAATATATATCAATTAGATTGGAAAAGGAAAATTATTTATTGATGAATCGCATCAGATTTTTAAAAAAATTAAATTAAAAATGTGATATATTTAAATGTGGCATGTAGTTTTGTATTTGGTAGTTAAAAAAAATAAATAGTTTGTTAAGTGTAAACTAGTTATTCCAAATTAATGAAATGTCTAATAAATAGCCGTTTCCATGGCATACATATTTTTAAAATACAACCATTATATTGTTTATTAATGAATTAAAAAACTAATCGAAATGTTAATATTGAAAAAGGCGACAACGCCCCATATCAGGAAGAGACACTTCTCTACAAGTTCCGAGTGAATGGCGGGTTATTATATAATTTCATTTTTTCTTATCATGTTAGATTTTACTAACATTTTTGTTTTAGTCAAATTTTCATTCATGAGTTCTGTGGTGAAATGATCTGTTATTATAGTATAAAACAAAAGTTTTAAGGGTAGAATAGTTTATTAAAATTGTTAATAAATACAAATAAAAGTGTTAAATAAATAGTGAGTTCCCAAGGTTCAAATGTTTCTAAAATACGACCATTATATTGTTTATTAATGAATTTAAAAAAAAATAATTGGAGGCGCCGGGCATCGATCCCGGTACCTCTCGCATGCTAAGCGAGCGCTCTACCATCTGAGCTACGCCCCCTCCTGTTTGGATTAAAAGAGCTATTGACATTTAGTACGATTTGGCAATGCACCGGACCTGATCGAATGAAGGTAGGGCAACTGGCTCAACCGGCGTTGGCGGTTCGGAAACCCGCAACACATGGAATGGTGCAATAGAAATGTCTCTGCTCTCCTTGGTCGTGGTTCTTTCATTGACATGATCGAAATTCTCGTGTCCAATTTAGAAACATATTCACAAGGATATGTTGGATATGTGGGACAGGAGTTTAGGCAAACGTAAACTTGTAAAGAGAGAAAAATAAAACTTTGGAATTCTTCTAGTCCTAACATATGCAGATAGGATGTGGTACTTAACTCAGCCTTCAACATTGGCCTAATTAATAAATAAGTGTCAAAACTGCAATTGTAAAATTTTAGTGCAAAAGTGTCAATTTTCGTACTATGGGAAATTGAACGAAATAGGGTTATCATAAAACGTTATTTTCTTTCTTGAAAGAATTCATTTACTGAAACAATTATACATGCATCAAATTATATTTTTTTGTTCTACTTTTTTATTTTTTTATTTATTATTTTTAATGTTTCCTTTTTTACACAGGCCGAGCGATGGATCCTGATGGCTATTATTTTTTAAAAGTTAAGTTTAAATAAAGTTCTACACGCCATAAACATATTCATTTAACCAGTAGTTATTTAATAGACGTGTATTAAGAGAGGGGTGGTGCTCTGAGGATCAATCTGCTTCGTTGATGATGATGTCTAACTTTTGATTCGTAAAAAAAAACTTGTCTTTATTGGATGGAAGCTCAAGAAACCACTTGAACCAACAAGAAACGTACTTTTTATATTAAAATTCATTTAAAATTTGGTTTAATTTTTTAATAAATCGAACTAAAGGCTTACATACCTGCGGAATTACGCGTGAACCACAAATCTTACTCTAAAACAGGGGACAGCATTTTAGATAGAATGACTTGAAGAGTAATTTTAAAATTCGGTTAAGATTATTTATCTTGAAAGCCTTTCACACTCATGAGAATATGAAAGTACCAGTTTGTTAGAAAATGTATATATACACATATATATATATATATATATATATATATATATATATATATATATATGTAAAATAATTTATGAGCATTGGAGTGATAATGTAGGCTTTGGTGTAACCTACCACTGATAGTGAAGCATAAGTAATGTAGCACATGTTCTATTAAGATTGTCTTTTATTTTTTTATATATATGATTTTCACTTCATTTAATTCTGATATTCTAATGAAGCATCATCAATTCAGTTTATTCAGGTATTATTATTTTTTCTAATTGTATTTCTAGTTTAATTTCTGTTATTTGTTACTGATTTTTTGTTTTGTTTAATAAAATTTCAGACATTGGACTGTTTAAACTTTGATTACCTTTTATATATAGAATACAGAATTACATAAACTGAATTTTTGAGCACAATGATGAAGGTAACATTTCACATTGTTAATGAACAAGGAGTAAAGAAGGTGAAAAGTATTAAGAAAATAGAAGAAGATATTAAGTATGTTTTTCCTTCTGAATTTCAAAATGAACAGCAGCATGTAAGTTTATTTAATAATAGTATTATAAAGAACAGTACCAGCTCTCTTAAGAAAGAAAAGGGTTTCAGGAATATTACAATTACCTTAGATGCCACATTAAAACCTCTATATCTAGATATTGAGGGAAACATTGTTTTTAAACATACATATTTAGATGAAGAGATACTCTCTGGGACTGATACACCACCACAAGAGACATCTAATTTATTATCAATAATTCAACAATTGCAAAAAGAATTGTGGGAAAGCACACGATTACAAAAACATGAAGCAGAAAAAAAATTTAACATAGAAAAATTTAATGGTAAAGGTGATGCGGTTGGTTGGCTCGAGAAATACTGTAGTGAATGTGATCGGTTTGGCTTATCTAATGATGATAAAGTAGAGGTTATGAGAGTGTTTTTAACTGATTCAGCTGTAGAGTGGTACTTGCCTAGTATGAAAAAAGGAATACAGGACTGGAATATATTAGTACAATCATTTAAATCTGTTTTTGGCATAAAAAATTGGGCATATGTAAGGTATGCCATCCAATATAAATATATAAATGGGAGTTTAGTAGATTATTTGCTTACTAAGCAGAGATTACTGTTAGATATAGAGAAAGATATGACCCATGTTAGCTTAATAAATTTGATGGTCATAGGACTACCGTTATATGTACAAAATAAATTAAAGAAAACAGACATAATAACTATAGATCACTTGTTTCAAGAAGTTGCTAATTTGGACATTGCTCAGGTACCCTCTAGACCACGATTTAAACAACAGTTAAATAAAACAGATAATGTAGATATAAACCATAGCAAACAGCACATAGTTTCAACTAGAAAAATCACAAAAACTCCTTGCACTATTTGTAAACAATTAAATTATCCTAACAGATTTCATCCAGAAATATTTTGTAGAAATAAAGATAGAATTAAAGCTGAGAAAAGTGTAAACATTAGTGATAAAGATAAAGATGAAAATGAAATGTATCAAATTATGAATGTTCATGAAGATGAGGCATGACTATCTAGTTTGAAGGACAGAATACCAGAGAAATTAATTAAAATTAATGTAAATATAAAAGATACAGTTTTTGAAGCACTATACGATTCTGGTTAAACTATTTCGTTAATCCACAAAGATGTTATTGATAGCTTACAAATTACATTGATAAAAAAATCTGATGTATTGAATTCTTTATCTGGTCATATTTTAGGAGCCGGAAGGGCAAAGTTGAGATTAAAAATAGGAAAGATTCAACAAGTTATGGAATTTCATGTTATTGACAGTCATACATTTAAATATAAAATTTTACTAGGATTAGATGCTATACGAACTTTTAAGCTAATCCAAGATGAAAATTTGAATATTATGCAGAGAATACAAAAAAGTAATAGTTTAAAAAGAATCGATAAACAAAGAAATTATGATACAGTTAGATGGGCTATGGATATGGTACCTAAAAAGAGTTCTGCATTAGTTAAAATAAAGAGAAATGATTTTATTAAGAATTTTGTAAATGTATGTGAAGGTGAGGATTATCACTTCAATAAAGAATAACAAAGAGAAATAACTAAATTAGTAGAAGATAATATAGATTGTTTTGCGGTTAATAAATATGATGTTGGAAAAATGGATGCAGGCACTGCACATATTAAGCTAACAGTTGAAAAATATATCTCTCTAAGACCTTATAGATGCTCATTACCCGATAGGCTAGAAATTGAGAAACAAGTTTTAGAATTATTAAACGCAGGTCTGGTATCAGAGTCAAGTTCCCCTTTTGCAGCTCCAGTTACGCTTGCATATAAAAAAGGAGAAGGTAAAACAAGGCTATGTGTAGATTTTCGACAACTAAATAAATTAGTGGTCCCAGAGGCTCAACCATTCCCACGTATTGAGGATATGTTAGTCAAATGCTATGACTGCTCATATTTTAGTGTATTAGATATAAACTCTGCATTTTGGTCTATACCAGTTGAAATTGAAGATAGAGAAAAACTAGCTTTTGTTACTGAAATAGGTCATTATCAGTTTAATGTTCTCCCGTTCGGTTTTAAAAATTCACCAGCAATTTTTCAAAGAATTCTAGCAAACATAATAAGAAGAAATGGTTTGAGTGCATTTACTATGAATTTTATTGATGATATATTATTATTTTCACACTCTTTTGAAGAACATCTGAGGCATCTAAATGAATTCTTCAAGGCTGTAAAGAAAGAAAAATTTAAATTGAAATTAACCAAATATAAGTTTGCACAGAAATCGGTGAAATATCTAGGTCATATAATAGAAAAGAATAGAATAGTACCGTTAACAGATAATTTACAAGCAATTAAGCACTTCCCAGTACCAACTAAAAAGAAGAATGTAAGACATTTCTTAGGTAAAATAAATTTTTATCACAAATTTATAGAGGACTGCTCTAAAAGACTTAGACCTTTGTTTGATTTATTAAAAAAAGATACAGATTTTATATGGACGGAAGAGTGCCAACAATGTTTTGATAGAATAAAACTTTACATGTGTTCCCCACCAGTTCTAGCAATTTTCAATCCAACCAAGAAGATTTATATATACACAGATGCAAGCGGTGAGGGACTGGGAGCAATTTTAAAACAAGAAGCTGAAGATGGTTTTTTACATCCAGTATTTTATTTTTCCAAGAAACTAACTGATGGTAAAAGAAAGAAGGCACCAATATATTTAGACTGTTTGGCAATTAAAGAAGCCATTGTATTTTGGCAACATTTATTAATAGGAAGAGAATTTACAGTAGTATCTGATCACAAGCCATTGGAAAATTTGAAAGTAAAGTCCAGATCTGATGAAGCTTTAGGAAATCTCATTTTATACCTGACACATTATAATTTTAATATTATATATCAACAAGGGAAAAAAAATATAGAGGCGGACGCATTATCTCGCAATCCGATACTTGCAACCTTTGAAACAGAGGATAAAATCAGAGTTACAAACGTTGTTTATTTACAAGAAATAAAACACGACCAACTGACTCATGAAGAAGAATCAAGATCAAATAAAAGGATTAGAACAGATAATGGCATAATATACAAATTAAAAAATGGTAAAAAGAAAATATTCATTTCAGAAATTTTAGCAGCTGAATTAATAGATAGAATACATAAAAAATTTGGGCATATTGGTTCGAAAAAAATGATTGATACTATTAAGCAATTTTATTACTTCAAGTATATGGATACAAAGATAATGGAATATTGTGATAAATGCATTATTTGTATAAAGAACAAAGCACGAACCAAAAGAAGAATGGGTCTCTTATCGAATTTAGGTCCGTCAAAGGAACCATTTGAATTAATGAGCATAGATACAGTGGGAGATTTCTCCAAATCAAAAAAAAAAAATATTTGCATATTTTGATTGATCATTTTTCTAGGTATTGCTGGTTCAGAGTTTCTTCTTCACAGAATTCAAATGACTTTAAAGAATTAATTAAAAAAGTATCACGACGGAATTGCATACAAACTATTTTAGCTGATAGATACCCCACTATCGATTCACATCAATTAAAAAATTTCTTAAACGATGAAAATATAGCTTTGATTTTTACAGCGTCTGACTACCCTTGGTCAAATGGAACGATTGAACGTCTAAACCAAACTCTAGTGAACAACATTAGATGTGCGATAAACACACCTGGTGAACGTCGCCAATGGCATAGTTTCGCTGCAGAAGTGATAGATACTTATAATGAAACTCTGCATTCGGTGACGGGTTTTGCACCATCATATTTATTATATGATGAGGACGTAAATATTTGTCCTTTAGATCTTTGTGAACGTGATTTACAAGAAGACAGAAAAACAGCATATGAAAATTCAGTAAGAAATTATAAGAAGAACAAACTTCGGACTGATCAAAATAAGAAGCCTAAAGATTTAAATATTGGAGATACAGTGTTTGTAGATGTTGGTAATAAATTAAAAAGGGAAAAATTAGATGAACTTAGGAGTGGACCATTTACAATTGTAGAAACAATTTCTCCATTAATGTATAAATTAGATTCTAATAGAAAAACAGATTTATCAAATGTTTTTCATAAAAATAAGTTAGTTATTGCTAAGTGAAATTCATATCTATGCTTTATATTAAAAAAAAAAAAAAAAAAAAAAGTGATTAGGTAATTCTGTTGCAGCCTTTCATCATATCTTTTATTTTTTTTACAAAAAAAATAAATGTTTCAAAGTGGGGGGATGTAAAATAATTTATGAGCATTGGAGTGATAATGTAGGCT
Organism: Arma custos; assembly: GCA_037127475.1. Classification (NCBI taxonomy): domain Eukaryota; kingdom Metazoa; phylum Arthropoda; class Insecta; order Hemiptera; family Pentatomidae; genus Arma; species Arma custos. The sequence goes on along the minus strand of CM073759.1, from coordinate 60,998,608 downwards.
TTGGTGTAACCTACCACTGATAGTGAAGCATAAGTAATGTAGCACATGTTCTATTAAGATTGTCTTTTATTTTTTTTTTATATATATGATTTTCACTTCATTTAATTCTGATATTCTAATGAAATATCATCAATTCAGTTTATTCAGGTATTATTATTTTTTCTAATTGTATTTCTAGTTTAATTTTTGTTATTTGTTACTGATTTTTTGTTTTGTTTAATAAAATTTCAGATATTGGACTGTTTAAACTTTGATTACCTTTTATATATAGAATACAGAATTACATATATATATATATATATATATATATATATATATATATATATATATATATATATATATATATAACTTAAGCACTTCACCTCACAAAACATAAACAAAAGAATAAGTAGGAAGATAAACAACACACTTGACGGCTGGTTAAACACTGACTTTATTGCCATCTTGAACCTCTATTTATAGAACAGCTGTTTACAATGCCAGCTTGATTAGCGACTTTGCGATCATCGTCTTGTCTTAACTCCCCCCTGCCAGTTTACGAACATCCTCGTAAACTCAAAACAAAAATTGCAGAGAAAGAGCACACAAACAAAAGAAATTATCAATTACATGAATAATATGCTACTTACATAAAAATAAAAATAAAATACCTTACTACTAGCTTAATCTACATTACTATCATTCGTAATTAACAAAAAATATTTATATACAAATAAGTTACTTTACAAAAACTATATATAAAAGAAATGAAAATCCCCTGTTCCACTACACCTCCAAAAGTACGAAATAAAGTACACGGTTATGTTCTGGCTTCCCCAGCTGGAATCTTGAGCTATTCGATATGAACTGTCCTATGTTTCCTTGGCTCAGCCACATTCTGAATAGTGACTAGGTTATGCTCTCTGATAGCAATCACTCTGAATGGACCCTCGTACCTCAGAACCTCCTTTGTACGATTCGATATAATTTTTTTGTACACAATTGTACCGATTTTAATATCTCCCATAATGTCCTTCACGCCCTCGTTTTCCCGCGCCACTCTTCTACTCTTTTCCGCTACCATCCGGCCATGTGCTTTCCCCCACATTTTCTCGAGATCTACTCTATTTATGGCTAGTTGTTCTGCCATGTTTTCACCTACAACCGTATCACCCTCGTCTCTTCTTCGCGCTCGTAAACCAAAAAGAGCCTCGAACGGGGAAAATCCGGTGGCCATGTGTATGGAGTGGTTGTACGCTGCTATGGCTCGGGGCATTGCCTCATCTGCTTCCAACCCTTTATCTGCGTGGAATACTCGGAGATGTTTCCCAAGGTATTATGGAGCCTTTCGATTCCCCCCCTACTTTTAGGATGTCCGGGTGTATTCCAGTGCCATGTAATTCCTAGCCGTTTCATCTCCTGTCGCAAGTACGCGTTATCGAATTCCCTGCCCCCATCCGAGGAGATCGTATTTGGTACCCCATAGAATTGGAACCATGTTTGAAGGGCGCTATTCACCGCCGCTGCCGATTTCTCCTTCACTGGGTGGGCTATGGCCGTTTTACTAAATGTATCCACTATTGTTACCCATTTAAACCCCCTCCACGTAAAGGTGTCTACTTGAAGATCTGCCAACGGTATTGTAGGCGTCATCGTCTCGGTTTGTGATCCTACGGGAGGATGGCGGTCATACTTAGCCGTATGACAAATGTGGCAGTTCCTTATTATCTCCTCTACCGTCTTCCGCATCCATACCCAGTAATACTTTCTTTTTAGTGCCGCCAACGTCTCATTGATTCCTCGGTGGTTCGTCTTCCCTTGATGGTAAGCCATCGTTACATCCTTTTGCTGTTCCTGATCGCGAATGGTCTCTACCATAGATCGGCATCGGATAAACGTCCTGTCTATCCCTATTTTTTCTAATCTCCACAAGTTACGTATCTTGTCCCACACCGTCGCATTGCCAACATACAGATGAGTGGGTCGCACCTGCTTTAGAGGCGTCCTTTAACGCTCGGCAGATTTGCTCTTCCTGGACTCCAGGTTGGGACCAAATAGTAACAATATTATGCCTCTCGTATCTGGAAAATTCCGTTTTCAGTAACCCCGTGGTCCTTATTTTCCATATTATCTGCCGAGTCTTATCGTTTATTACCTCATCCACCTCCTCCATCTCAGTCGATCTCTCGTCTTGTGATTCCTCCTGGTCGGGAGATTCCCCGTTGTCCCGGCGTTCTGTTTCTCCTTCTCCTTCCACATCTGGCGTCCATTCCCTTACGAACCTCTGGAGCTCCCCGGAAGGTCCCCCTTCACCTGATTCGATAGCGTTGACCTGCAGGGCACGAGATAACCAATCTACCACCACATTATCCTTTCCCGGCTTGTATGCTATTTCGATATTGTATTGGCTCAAGATCTCCTTCCAACGCGTCACCCTAGCCGACGATCCTTTCAAATTACCCACCCACAGAAGTGGCCTGTGATCGGTATGAACTTTGAACCGCTTTCCAAATATATAGGGCCGGAAGTGTTGGACTGCCCATACAATCCCTAATAACTCTCTCTCGAGCGCGCTATATCGGGTCTCCGCGTCTGTAAGCCTTCTGCTTGCGTATGCCACAGGCCGTTCCCCCTTATCATAATCCTGTGACAAAACCGCCCTCAGTACATATTCACTAGCGTCGGTGGTGATCGCAAATGGTTTTGAAAAATTAGGGAATGCGAGGACCGGTTCCGATTGTAGCCAACACATGCATTTCCTGATGTTCCCCTCGATCTCTGGAGTAATCCGAATTGTCGTCCCTTCTTTAACAGTGCATTCAGAGGACTCAGATGTTCGGCCATCTCTGGGACGAATCGACGATAATAATTTAGGGTTCCTAGCAATCTCCTGATTCCCTTGATATCGGTTGGCATCACCATTTTCCCTATGGCTTCCACCTTCTTACCGTCAGGCCGCACCCCTTCTGCCGATATCGAATACCCGAGGAAGTTGATTTGCTTTTGCCCCAATATTGATTTTTTCGCTGATAATTTTAGACCAAATGGACGTAATCTGTCAAAGACTCGTTTCAAATCCTCTATATGGTCCAACTCCGTCTTACTAAAAACGAGGAGGTCATCCATATAGACCTGGCACATGTTTTCGTCTAAGCCCCTCAAGAACTCGTCCATCAGCCTCTGGAACGTTATCGGCGCATTTTTTAAACCGAATGGCATACGGGTAAACTCGTAATGACCCCTTTCAAACGTAAAGGCTGTTTTACATTAGTCTCTGGGATGCATGCGAATTTGGTGGTATCCAGATTTCAAATCTAGTGTGCTGAACACGGTTGCTCCATCCAGTCTGTCCAAAATGTCCTCTAATCTGGGAATAGGGTATTTCTCATCCAACGTATTTTCGTTGAGTTGCCGGAAATCTACCACCACCCTGTAGCGCTCCCTTGGATCCCCGTTAACAGGTTTCTTCTTGACCGCCCATAGAGGACTGTTAAAGGGTGATCTGCTGTCAACGATAATACCTTGCCGTTTTAGCTCCGCGATCTCGTCCCTAATGTGTTCCCGCAACGCCTGTGGGTACCGCCGCTCCTTCACGTAAGTACTCTTCTCAGATTTCAGATGAATTTCATGAACCGTTTCTCCCGTCACGCTCAGTGGATCCCCCTCGCGAAAAAAAATATCCCCGTATTCTTCCCTTATGCCCAACCTCCAATCCTTGCCTTGGGTAATTGCACCGACGCACCTTACATCCCTTTTCGCGTTCTCCATCGTTCTATATGTCTTCCTCCCAATTCTAATCACCCATTGACCTTCTACATTACTGAGTTTCGCCCCTAGTTTTCCGAGCACGTCACACCCCAAAATCCCACCATACTCGCGCGGCATGGTCTCTACCACATGCAGAGTTGCTACGTCGCCCTTTTTGCCCCATTTACTTAATGCCAGTTCCACTTCCCCATCCACCGTACAGGGACCACTCAAAGTGACTAGCTGACATAAACACTTTCTAATTTCTGGGTCACACTTTCCTTTAAATATAGGGTGTAGACTATCTCTACCTACTAGAGTACACGAGCTCCCTGTGTCCACAAGACACCTCCACCCCTTGCAAAACTCGATAATAGGCAACCTGTCACACTTCTTTACCACACTATTCACAAAAAATAGGTTGCCCCTCCGTTCACACAATCCTCATTCTTTTCTAATCTGCTCACTACGCCTCCTTGTGCTCCGTCGCTTTCTTCTTCCTCCGGGGGTTCCTCTGCGGCTAGGTTCGCTTCCTTCCGTCTCGGACCCTGAAGCCTCCGAAGATCTAGTCGATTCCGACGATATCCTGTTTCTCCGCCACAATCTTTGAGCATTTATCTCCATAGGTTCGCCTCGATCGTGCTCCCGGCGCCTTATATATGGGCATTGTCTGGCCATATGTCTCTCACTGTGGCATTGGAAACACCGCGCACGTGGGCACTGAGCCACCAAGTGCCCTATCTTGCCACATTCGTGGCACCTCCTTTCCTCTCTTCTCCCATTCTTCCTCTCCACAATTTGCCTTCTTTCTCTAGGTAATTTTTCTCTTCTCCCAAACTCTCCATCTCTTCTTCTTCCCATGTCCTGTCTCACTTTATTCCTTCCTGCCTCGTTTCTCCGGTATGACACTCTTTTCCATCCTGGTTCGATCTCTTCTCTCTCTTCCTCGTCGCGGGCACTCGCATCTACCATGTCCTGCGCGCATTCCATGAATTCGTTCGTTTCCTGTGCAATTCTGTTTGCTTCCTGGGCAGCTAAGTCCGCCCGCGCCATTGCTAGAGTTGTTGATGGTAATGGCGGAAACTGGGGATTCGCCTGTTCTGGCTGTGAAGGCTCTAACGTTAATGTTGCCGGCCTCAGGATTTCTCGTTGTTCATTCATTATGGCAAGACTAGTTATTTTTCAAATTGAGAGAGCAAAAATAAATATTAAAATGACAGTAAAATAGATCAATAATGAACTCGCTGTAGTATTAAGTGTCCTTGAGAAAACAAAAATATATTCTCACTGAACTGCTAAAACGTTTTCCCGGGTTTCGGCACCACTTAAACACTTCACCTCACAAAACATAAACAAAAGAATAAGTAGGAAGATAAACAACACACTTGATGGCTGGTTAAACACTGACTTTATTGCCATCTTGAACCTCTATTTATAGAACAGCTGTTTACAATGCCAGCTTGATTAGCGACTTTGCGATCATCGTCTTATCTTAACTTATATATATATATATATATATATATATATATATATATACACACGCCCATGTATGTATGCTATGCTATGATCTATACTTACTTACTTACTTACTCCTTGGCACTACGGTCCTACAAGGACCTGGGCCTCATCCACCACTGCCTGCCACTCTATTCGGTCCCCAGCAAGTCTTCTCCAATGTCTGATTCCCAGCTGGTGAAGATCGGCCTCCACATCATCTAACCATCTCATACGGGGCCTTCCTTTGGGTCTTTTACCACCGAGCTTCCCAAACATTTTCCTCTCCCAGACATTCACCATTCTCTCTGCTTTTTTACTCAGGACCCAACTTTCACAACCATATGTCGCTATTGGCCTGACAATGGTTTTATACAAGGTGATCTTGGCCCTTTTTGACAATTGCCCAGTTTTAAGAGCCTTTTGTATTGCATAGTAACAACAATTACCGTCGGCAAGTCTAGCTTTTATATCTTCCTCTATCTGGTTGTTGTCTGTTACTATTGCGCCCAGGTATTTAAAATGCTGAGTTTGCTTAAAGGTGAACTCCATAAGCGGGGCTTGTTCTTCTACCTCTACGTTCCTTCTTGAGCTACACATGGACATGGTCTTGGCCTCGTTTATATGCAAACTCATTTTTTCTCCTGCTTGGTGGAATTCCTGGAAGGCTCCTGAGAGTGCTGCCTTAGTCCTGCCAGTTAGGACATCATCCGCATAGGCTAAATGTTGCGTCATCCTATTGCATATTGTTCCACCTGGGTTTGTTCGGATTGACGCGCTGATGTTTCGAGGGCTAAATTGAAGAGCAATGGCGAAAGTGGGTCAATTTGTCTCAGACCATCAACCACCACGAATTTCTCAGAGAGCCCAAGACCACACTGACAGCGTTTTGTTCGTTTGTACGCAGTGCTGAGTAATGCAATACCCCTGTAATTATATCAGTCGGTTTTGTTACCTTTTTTGTGAATCGGTACAATCGTAGCCAGGTTCCATTCATCTGGGATCTTTTCTTCCGTCCAAACATCCCATGTTAGCTGATATAATTCTTCCCGAAGTTCCTCACCACCACATTTCAGGAGTTCAGCACTTATTTCATCCGTTCCTGGAGACTTATAGTTTCTTAGGCTGTCTATGACATCCTCCACCTCCTCTTTCTCTGGGGGCTCTTCAACTTCTCCATCCATCTCTGCATTGCCGAAAATTTCATCAGCGGTATCTGTACCTAGTACCTGACAGTCCCTACCTGAATTCAAGAGGTTTCTGAAATGCTGCCTCCACCTTTCCAAGACTGCGGAAGGATCCGCTGCGAGCTCTCCATTTTCCTGTCTGCATATATTTGTTCTGGCCTGAAACCTCTTCTTTAGTTCTTGGATACCCTTGTAGAACTTTCTGGTTTGCTTCGTTTCATGTTGTTCCTGCAGTTTCTTTATTTGGTCATTTTTACAAGCCCTTTTTTTCCTTTTACAGAGAAGCTTTGCCCTTCTTCTTTTTGTCACATAATCCTCTCTGCTTGCTCTAGTTTTTCGATTAAGCATTTTTAATCATGCTATGAACTATGCTTGTATGAAACTTCAAAAAGAAGTATTTTAAAATACTCGATCAAGTATACAATATAAATACTGTACTGAGGGCAGAAATACGAAAATTTAATCTTCACTGCAGGTCCTACTGCAACTATCGAGAGTGCAATTAAGATTTTCATATTTTAACTTTGACAATGGTTTAGACTAGGTGAGAATAATAGAATTGTTGTGAGACATTCTTTAATTCCTGGAACTGAATCATTGTATCTTTTTGGGGATTAGAATTTTATACTTAATTTGACCAACAAAAAATTATTATTTAAATATACTTTAAAATATTCATACATCTTCTAAACGTTTTTAGTTTAATATACTTAGGAAAAATGTGGTATAATTTTTAAATCTCGAAATATAGAATAAATCACCTTAAGTGGGTTTTTTTCAGTTCCTAGATCTGATTTAAGAAACGGTGGGATATGTGTTTTTTTTATTAATAAAGGTAATGTTCATTTCACAGGTTGAAAAAATTTTCCTAGAATAGAAGATTAAATATTCACTCGACTATGACACATATGAGACTTGGAGAGAGATGAACTCGAACGTTAAGCATCAAATGAAAGACATGAATGTACAGTGTCTCTCGTTGCAAAATACATTTAAAATATAATGATGGTGAGAATGCTTGAAATGATTTTGTAAAGCTGGTAAGTCTAATAAGTGCAAAGTAAAATATTATTAACATAAGAATTTAAGAAGAATGAAAAGAAATCAATAATATGAGATAAAAGTCTGTCGTGTCTTTTGTTTCACTGAGTTATTTGAACAATTCATTTATTTTACTCTGTAACACTAACTTAAATTCGATTCACAAGACGATCTCAATAAATACTATTTAAAAGTATTTCACTTTTGTTTTTATTTTAAAAAATCATGAAGAATTTGAAGAATAAACGAATATCTGTCAACAGGTATTACTGTGGTTTGGCAACTCAGGAGACCATTTTATTTTTTTCTCAGCCTCTTAGATTATTCATTTATTCGAAATTTATTTATTTATCAGGACTGAATAGGATTAACAGAATCTCTTTTACTGCACTAGGTGAAATTTAAGAGAAGGGGAGGATGTGGGGCTTGCTGGATTCTTAATGAATGATAGGCTTATAGCTCTAGTGATGGGGCTCACTAGTTCTTCCTGATTTGGACAGCAGGCCAAAGACTAACTCAGTCTGTTATATATTGCCTCTTTATTCCAATAATGAATGAATGAGTTGTAATGAATAAATATCCTCATGTTATAAATATTCAGATTGATTGATCCAGTATTTATCTTTTTATATTTGTTTATATGACTTAAATCAATAGATTTATATTTCAAGCTTCTCCTTAGGAAAATCCTGTACGCATAACTTTTTCACACTATCACCCGGTTGTGCTGATCCCAATCCGCGAACGTGAACTATTTCCAAAAAAAAATCAGGTAGTGCATTGATCTCTCTTGATCAAAAATTCTATCACATCAATCAATTTTTTTTAAAAACACAAACACAAACAAGATAAGTAAATTTCATGCTAACAAAGAATAACATCAATCTGATTCAGATAATGAGAATATCCAAACAATAATTGTGTCTCAATGAAAACATCTTGCGGGAAAACAAAAGATTCTTTAAAAACACAATTGTTTTTATAAAAGAAAAGGTATTAACCCTGCTAAGCGGATCGGGCTAAATCAAGTTATACTGGAAGGGGAGAAGGCCCTACTAATTTCCCGTTTCTTCCCTCATATTGCCCCTTTCCATATTATCCCAAAACTAATGGGGATAATAGGGAATACCTCCCTTAGGACTATCTTGTTCGCTTCCCAAATCGCCAGTAGCTAGGTAATAATCTGTATAGATGGGATTTCATAATTTCCCTTGCGATGCTGCTATAATACCACATTGAGGAACTCTATTATTATACAATAAATTTGTTTGTTATTCTAGCATTGAAAATAGATAAGGAATCTTGGAATAATTCGTTTTCTGCATCAGACGTTATTTAAATATACTTCAAAAATAATATTTATAATTAATGTGTGAAACGTGGTTGAAAAGTTAGAGAAAAATAAAATAAAATAAATGATAAAATTAAAAACAAAAATATTTAAACTGGAATACGACGCTACCCGGTAAGTCATCCTCGGACAGTATGGCAATAAGGTAAGGAAATAATCAGGCAAGGAAATGAAAAACTGACTCACCGAATCTTGCTGGACACTCCTCTCCTCACTGACGTCTCGTAGGTTTGAGCTCACCGCGGTGGCGTACGTCCAATGCCGGTCCTCTCAATTCGGTCATCAAACGTAGGAAGTGGCGGTGTAAAATAATAGGGATAATCAAAGGAGCGGTGTAGAAATAGGTGGTGACCAACAGGTTCAGGAAGCGGTATAACAATAGACGTAGGAAAATGCGGGGGATAAATGCGGTTTTTCAAGCGGGGGGCAACTCGTTTCAGCGGAGGTATACAATAGACTAGACTCCGGGTAGGGGGTTTTAATTCTATTAACTGTAAACACGCTCACCCGGAATTAAACAGAAATTAGAACTCAAAGTAAATAAATACCGAACTAAACATACCGCCCACCCAAAATTGATAGCAATTTTGTAATTAGGTGACATGAAACTTTAGAACAGAAGAAGCGAACTTGCAATGGAAAACTATGTACAAAAAAAAAAAAAATGAAAAGTAACTTTAGTTTATTGGAAGGGGTATCAATTTATTGGTAGGCCATGTAATAGAACCGGAGGTGGTTCGTAGTTGCCCCTAAACATGCGCATCCTTATTAGTTGACGAAGTCCTGGTATCCAATATTTTCGTTGAATGAACGCCTGCATTAGGCGAGGGCCTCCGTGAATTGTGCTTTGATGATACCAGCCACAAATGAGGGTTGCTACATGCGATATATTATGCAAAATGAGTGGGTGCTTTGCATCATACGTGAGATCTGAATGCCTTAGCCTACCGCCCACCCTGAGAAAACCCAGCTTGTCAATAAAAGGTGATACCGGTTTAATAGCTTAAGACATTTGTTTAGGGGACGTAGTCTTAAGATCAGTATGGAAGTTCCTGGGATAGACTGTCACATAAATTCATGCTGTCTCGCAGTTCTGAAACAGACAGGTCAGCGGACTTACGATGATATTTTGCGGTGCGAAAGTTGTTGACGACGCGGAGAACATAAGCGAAGACGGTTTTGAGGTGTTGGAGCGATGAAAAGGAGCTGATGGTGGTAATACGATAGTTTGGTTCGGCAGTGGCTAATATAGCGGTAGTCTCAGCTTTGCTTGCAGGAATTTCTTTTCGCTGATCAAAGTGAGACTCTGGCAATCTGTTTGGAGGTAATTGCAAAAATGGTGGTCCTTCCCACCACTGTGAAAACTGTATCAGAGTGCGAGGCATCATACCTCGGGATCCGTAATCAGCTGGATTATCTTGACTGGAACAGTGGCCCCACAGGTCAGGTGGGGTGATCTCTACAATGGCGGTTACCCTATTGGCGATGAAGGTTTTTAATCGGTGTGGCGGAGTGTGGATCCAGCAGAGAGCGACTGTGGAGTCCGTAAATAAATGCGTCGCTGTGAGGCTAATGGCGGTACGGAACTCTTCGAGTGACTCAATAAGGCGGGCTAACAGCAAACATGCGCAGAGTTCCAATCTGGGAATAGTAAGGCTCGGTTTAAGGGGAGCAACTCTACTTTTAGCCTTAATTAAATGAACCTTGGTGTTATCACCAGACCGTTCTAACAGGTACACCACCGCGCAGTACCCTTTCTCAGAAGCGTCGCCAAAGCCGATTAGATATAATTGCGGTTTTTCGAGCGATTTGACTAGACGAGGGATTTGGATGTCCGAGAGTGCGGGAAGTTCTTGCAAAAATGATTCCCAGACCTTGTGGTGCTCCGCTGACAAGGGACTGTCCCAATCTTGCTCAGCCTTCCACAACAACTGCATGAATCTCTTCGCCCATAAAATAATGGGGGTTAGCCAACCCATAGGGTCAAACAACCTCGCTATGACAGATAGGACGTGTCGTTTGTTAGTAGGACCCGTAGTCTTGGAGATGGCATAAGAAAATAAGTCCTTTTGTGGTAGCCATTGGAGACCAAGAATTTTCAGTGTACAGCAATCTTCTTGATATAGCAATATAAGAGCCTCCTCTTCTGTATCGGCTCCTCCTACTATGTCATCCATATAAGTTTGATGAAGAAGTGTGTGCGCTGCGAGCGGCCATTTTCCACCTTCGTCTTCAACTAGTTGTTTCATGAGGCGTTGCGCGAGGAACGGAGATGTAGAGAGACCATATGTGACAGTGTTGAGCTCAAACTCTCTCACGGGTTCGGCAGTAGAAGCACGCCAAAATATGTGTTGAAAACAACGGTCCTTTTCGTCGATTAAGATTCCTCTGTACATCATCTTAACGTCGGCGCAAACGGCAACACGGTAGAGTCGGAAACTAGAAATGATGTTCGTCAAATCTCGCTGAAGCATCGGCCCGGTGTATGAGCAATGATAATCCAAGAGAATCCTTGGCCGAAGCGTCGAAAACTACGCGGAGCTTTGTGGTGGAGCTGGTACCTTTTACCACAGCATGATGTGGGATGACATATGGCGAGGGTTGGCAAGCTAAATTCATGTGCGACATGTCCAAATACTCCTGCAGGAAGGCGTTATATTGAAGTTCCAAATTTGTCCGCTTGAGCCTGCTCTCCATGTTCAGGAGTCGTTTATGAGCGGTTTCGCGGTTATTTCCTAGCATTTGAGCCTAGGTGTTTCTAACAGGAAGAGAAACTACATATTGGCCAGAGGGTGTTCTGCGGTGGGTGTTCATAAAATGTAGCTCACATAATTCGTCTTCCGGGTTCTGCGGTGCTACAGAAGCGACCTCTTCAGTCTTCCAGAAACGTTGAAGTGCAATATCAAGTGGCGTGGTGCAACCAAAAAGCGTTACTACCCTATTTTCTACTGGTTCTGTAATTTTCCCCAATAAAATCCACCCAAAGGAAGTTTTCACTGCTGAAGGATTACCCCTGATGACTGAATTATTTTCCTCGGAAATGATTTCGGGATAGAGATCCGCACCTAAAAGAAAATCTATTTTCCCTTTTACGTGGAAAGCCGGGTCGGCCAATAACATGAAGGAAAATTTATTTCTAAGTTCATTTGAAAGCGTCGTAACCGGTAACCCTGCACAAATTTCATTGAGAACAACAGCTTCTGCGGAAATAGAGTTGTCTCGAGTGTGTCTTGGGGTCAAAGTGCAAGAAACCATTTCTGTCTTGCTAACCGTAGCATGGTTACCGATGCCTGTGATGTTCAGTGGGCAATCTGGGGCTTTAAATTTAACCGTTGGGCCATTTCCCTGGTTATGCCACGACACCTGAGAGCCAGGATCCACAACGAGGCGTATAGGAAACTTCCTACCATCCGAAGCTGTAAGAAAGGCCTCTGATGTACCCAGCAATACAGTGGAGTACGCAGTACTAGCCAGGAAAGTACGGGCACTGCAGGATAGTGCTTGCGTAGGAGGCGGATTTTCAAGTGATTCCCTAGGTGGAGCTGTGAAAGTAGAGTGGTGTAAACGTGAATGATGTTTCGAAGATCCACACGAGATGCATTTACCGTTAGAGTTACATTTTGATAACATGTGGTTTCCTAGACAATTAAAGCATTTTCTCAAATTTTTTACTGTCTCCCAGCGGGCATCTACATTTTGTTTCGAAAATGTTTCACAATGAAGTAGCTTATGTGAAGCTGAACAAAGCGGGCATATAATATGAGCGGTGGAACATTCGGTGGAAGCAGATTTATTTGGCGGTGAAGAAGTTCGGCCGTAATATGGGTTAGTCGTGATCAGAGATGTTTTTCGTTGGAAATTTGCACGTTGGTTAGGATTAAACTCGTTCCTACCTGGAGAACTCAGTTCGAGAATTTTGCAACGTTCAGTTAGAAAATTCGAGAAATGTTTATATGTTGGATACTGAACCCCTGAATGCTTGGCTTCGAATAATTTTTTGCTTTCCGAATCCAGGCAACGAAGACCGAAATGAATCAGAAGTGTATCAGACAAGTCCGGTAGATTCAAGGCCTTGAGTGCAGCAACATTTGTCAGGAAAACGTCAGATAACCTTTGCAAATTTTGAAGATTTTCTTGGGAAAGCGGTTTAAAATTCGTAATTTTTTCCAAGTAAAAATTCGCCAATAATCGGTTGTTTTGGTACCGATCAACTAAAGTTTCGAATGCAATTTGATAATTATCATCGGACAAATGAATTGATTCGATTAGTTTCAAAGGTGGGCCTCTCAAAAATGACCGTAAATAGTAAAATTTTTCAGATGAGGCTATTTGTCGATTTTCATGAATAAGGGACCGAAACAGACAGTAAAAATTGGGCCACTCTTGAAGATCGCCGGAAAATATTTGTAAATTGATTTTTGGTAGTATCGCATGCCCTATATCTGGTCTCTCATTTTTAGTAGACAGGCTAGTACCAGTAGCTGGCTTAGCATACTGCGATGCTACCGCATTTGCTGAATAATATAACTCGTCGCAGGCTTGAGAACTAGCGGCCGTGTCGAACTTTTCGGGAGATTCTGTTTTAGAAGCAATTTCCATAATTTGATCCTGAATTTCATCAAAGGATTTATAATCCATATCAATTTGTTCCATTCGGGATAAAAAAGTGGGACAGTTTTCCTTGGTAAGCATTTTTGATAAGTCATAAGCTGTTTGAATTTTGTGAAAGCATTTTTCCCTCTTTTTAATTAAAAGTTTAATCTTATCCTCCGACATATTGAAATAAATTTAAATTAAATTGAGACAACAAAATTGAACAGAAAACTATTCAGAAAAACAAAACAAAAAAAAAAGTTTAACCTTTAATTAAATTTAAATCTTAACTAATAAAATTTTACTATCTTCTGAAGAGAAAAAATGAGTTTGATCAATTGTATCAATTTTATATAAAATTGCAGTTCGCTTCTTTCCGAAACTGACCGAAGTCGTAATAGTAGGAGAAGCAGCGCGAGGTGGGGGTAGATAAGGCAGAAGCAGGCTGCTCTCTCACCAGCGACGTCGGGGCTCATGCAACGTATCAAATAAAATGGAAAATAATTAATTTTTATTAATGTTCCGAATTGAGAAAATAATTAATCAATTTTCTTAATTAATTAATCCGGCCCCCGGAGGACCATAAATATATGTGTGAAACGCGGTTGAAAAGTTAGAGAAAAATAAAATAAAATAAATGATAAAATTAAAAACAAAACAAATTAAATTAAATTAAAAACAAAAATATTTAAACTGGAATACGACGCTACCCGGTAAGTCGTCCTCGGACAGTATGGCAACAAGGTAAGGAAATAATCAGGCAAGGAAATAAAAAACTGACTCACCGAATCTTGCCGGACACTCCTCTCTGACGTCGCGTAGGTTTGTTGAGCTCACCGCGGTGGCGTACGTCCAATGCCAGTCCTCTCAATTCGGTCATCAAACATAGGAAGTGGCGGTGTAAAATAATAGGGATAATCAAAGGAGCGGTGTAGAAATAAGCGGTGACCAACAGGTTCATGAAGCGGTATAACAATAGACGTAGGAAAATGCGGGGGATAAATGCGGTTTTTCAAGCGGGGGGCAACTCGTTTCAGCGGAGGTATACAATAGACTAGACTCCGGGTAGGGGGTTTTAATTCTATTAACTGTAAACACGCTCACCCGGAATTAAACAGAAATTAGAACTCAAAGTAAATAAATACCGAACTAAACAATTAATATATTTATTTGTGTATTGGAATGGACCCTAGAGTATCATTCTGACATTATTTTTTACATACATTCTTAATCATTTCTCCATGCATTCTGTTTCTCTCTTCTGTCCATTTTGTTTCTGGTTTCTATGCTTCATTCCTTTAGGTCTTTCCTGCAGTAATGCTTCCTCCTCCGGCATTACTGCTCACTTTCCTGCCTTGTTTCCAAACATTAATTTGTTAGTAACATCAACTGATTCTATTTTATTTTTTTTTTAAATACATTTTTTCTTGGCTAACCCATGGTGTAGTTGGTTTTTCTTTTTTGTAAGTAAGTAACCATTCTATTGGTAAATCCTGTTTGCAGAAGTCTATCGACATGCCCATACAATTTTAATCGTCGTTTTCTCATATTTTTTTCTTAGGGTTTTCTTTGACTGCAATCGGTATAATCCTTCAGATAATATTGAACCTAAAATCTTTCTCATGACTTCACGGTCTTCTTTTAGTTTCATATTCTAACAGATCGTTAGTATTATTTGTCTCAGGCAATTAACTTCAAAACGAAGTTTTCTACGTACTTCATTCAATATTTCCTCAAATAAGTTAGGTCATACCCTGTGTATTATGGATGATTATATTATCTCATGTTTCCTGTCCTGATGGAATTATATAATAATATATTTGGTACAGCTCCAGAATTGTACTGCATAATATGATCAAAATTGGATCTGAATTCCCACCGCCAAAGTAGAATGATCTCAGACAGACTTGACATTATCTCGCATACAATAGTTGATTAAACTGATTGTTCAAATTAAACCGTGTAAATTGGATGCTCCACCTAGATACGTGTAAACAGTAGTTTGGCTAGTATAATAATCGCATAATATTCTTTTTATTTATACTAGTGCAAAGTATTTATTGTATTGACGGTGGGAATTAGACCACAAAAATGGGGATCGTTTGCCTGGGAAGTTCGCTATTTATAGTAAACAAAATATTGAAGGCGTTGGTTATTCTGTGCTATCTAGTGGAAAAGTGACCTTTCTGTAGTAAACGAGGTCTTCTGTCTCTGATAAAAGTTAAAAGTTTTAAAAACAAAAGTCTCAAACGTTGGATTGGTTGCCTTTCCGCAGTTAGTTGTTCAATTAAGATGCCTTTCTAATTTATTATTATTTTTAATTTGAATTATATCTAAGAGAAAAACAATATATATCTATCATACTTGGGTTGTTACAACTCATTTAAATGTTTATTGATTTTTTTTTAAATACGGCTAGCTCATGAAGTCAATGAGTTATGAATAGCCAAGAATGCATGCTACGAAATATAATCTTATGATGAGTAAACTTAATACGTTTGAAAGTATTTTAAGACAATCCACTATTTGGAGGTAATGAACCTTCCTATCAGCCCTAACAGATTACCTGGAGATAAAACATCGGAGCATCATTAACAGACACACGCCTGTTCTCCGCAACTAACCACAGAGTTTCTGTACAAACAGTTTTCCAATCGGTGTGAGAACAGACTATTCAAAAATATGTAAACTCTTATTATGTTTAAACTGCATTAGCATGCAAATCTTCCAGTCGAAACATAATATATTGATATTAAAATTATTAGCGACCACAAAACAAATAAAATTTACTTTTTGCTTCCGATGATTATGTTATCATTAGGGCGTTTTACCTTATTTAATGATATACAAATACAAATTACTTAATAATATACAAAATTATCAATTATTTTTATGTGAAAAAAGTTAGGACTAGTTTACATAATAATTAAAACAATTTTTAAAATGTATTCGACCAAAAATTCGTTCGCTGCATATTTGTTATGTTTACCTAGTTACCGTTACTATACTTTTAAAAAGAGGATACGCTAGAAAACCTTGTTGATAACATTTTTTTAACACCGTAACCTAGAGGAATTTCAGTATGCTATACGTTTCCCACTGCTTTATTAAAAAGCCTGAATAGCCCAGAATAAAAAACAAATTCCATATTAACAGTTCTGGAATTCTTCAGGATTTCACAATATCTAAATAATAACAAAATACTAACACCAGATCTTTGATGTTAATAGTAGCATGTTAAAGTTGTCATATTTATTTTCTTCAAAAATAACCTTTAAACTCATAATCACTTTTAAAATTGGTATTTCACCGAAAATGTTTTTATATTACAGTTATGTTCATTACATTAAATGCTGCCAAAATTTTGTACGTTTTTTTAGGAATACAGAGACAGAGAGAGGAGAGTATAGTTAATAAGAAAACAAAATTAGTAGTGATTTTAGTTAAATGGAAACCTTATAATTTATTAAAGAATCTTTTTTTTTGAAGAGAAAATATTTGTCCTGCCCGGGATTCTCTTGTGCAGTGCTCTAAACCACTGAGCTACGAGGGGAATAATCATTTCACATTTTTACTTTTATTTCACGCATTCACAAATTATGCACACATTTTAATATAATTTAAAATTAAAAATAACACTACATATATAATACAAAAACTAACATAATACACGATAAACTACCGACGGTAATGTTTTTACACACAGCATAATATTCTTATGTATATATATTTTTTCCACTTGTATCTATTGTAAAGATTGTGAATTGGTTCAATAAAATCGAATGACAAATAGAAAAAAATGTAAATGTGACCAAAAAATGTGCAACAGAAACCTGTGAATGGCGTGTCTGGGTCCAACAACCATCACCCTGTCCAAGCAAGAAAGAATGAGACAAAACAAGCACTAATTTAAGTCGGGAAGAATTCAGAGCCTGACAATAAAAATTATACCAAGTTGAAAATATTTGTCTCTATTTAAGTGCTAAAAAATAGTTCTGATCTTTATCAAGACAAATTAATGAGTTATTGTTATATTCCGATATTTATCCAGAAATATATTATTCATAGGCATCACCAATTGACCAAAACCTTTCTTGGAAATCCCACATCGCCCAGATATCCCGACGGACAATTAGTTCCCTGAAGTTATTCCATCGTTCTCGTCATCTCCTTACACAATTTTCCCGTAAGCTTCTCGTATCTTCTCTCATCTTCCCCCACTTTGACTATTGTAGCGTGGTATATGGAGGCCTTTCTAAAATGCTTGAAGACAGACCAAAGAGAATAATGAATTGCTCTCTAAGGTTTGTGCTTGGCACTCCTAGGCGATCGCGTGTGTTCCACCTTTATGATAAGTTAAAGTGGCTCTTCCCTTCCTTCCGAAGACGATATTTCTTCTGTACATTCTTATACCAATCTATTTACTCTCAACACCCTTCATATATTTACAGCCTCCTTCAATCCAAATCCTCAGTTCAACACCATAAAACAAGATCCCGCCTTTCCGATCTCTATATTCGTTCCCACCGAACTAAAGCATTCGAACGCACTTTTCTTGCCCGCTCCACCACTCTGTGGAACTCAATCCCTCCTAATTCCGTCATAGTCCCTCACTATCGTCATTCAAATCCTTGCTTTTCCAACATCTCCTAGCTTCCCAAAAAGATGCTCTCTAAGCAGATTAGTCATTTGCTTAGATTGTAATGTATAGAAATTCATTGTGCTATTTATTTCTTTTAATTTTGTATTTTAAGAAGCTGTACATCAGGTAAAGAATTTATTGTATGCTAGCTCATGCATTTAACAACAGCAATGTATTTATCAATTCTCTTTAATTGCTTAATATCTTGTCAAGATTTGTACTGTTTATTTACTTATTATTATTTTTGTTTAAAGATTTCTTTTTAAATTGTTTTTTGTCATTTTCTACACGCTTTATGATTTGTAACACTTAGCCTTCTGGCCAGATAAACATTATGTTCCTTTTTCTGTTCATATTTGTTATTCTAAAGGGACATAGTCCCAGAATAAAGTTACTTTTCTATTCTATTCTATTCAAACTACTGTTATATAACGGTTGATTTTTAGTGGAGTAAGGGAGGAAAGGGATGGAAAACTAAGCTTCCTTATTTCAAAACCAATTCCACATTAGCCACTTTGAGGGAAATAGTATTTTCTGTAGGATCTGACACTCATCCAAGCTCTTGAATAGGTAGTAGTGAATATATCAAAACTATATGTAGTATTTGTATGTAGGATAAAATACTGAAGTTTTAGCAATATTATTGCAATAAATGTATCGAATGGTATGAAGCATTCCTTTAAATATAATTTCATGATTAATAATTTAAAACTATGCTCGATAAAAAAAATGTTTTGGGGAAGGGGTTGTAGCGAAGCCCCCTTTGCCTTGCACTAGGTAGTGATTGAATGTACATTATTATAGCGTGTTTAAACTGCAGTCGGTTTTTAAAAAAAGTTTAAAATAAAAATCATTATAATTAAGGCCTGATTCGTATAAGCATTACTTGTATGCTCTTTCATTAATTGGACTTGAGAGTTTTGAACATGCCAATGAAAGTACCACGACCAGGAGAGGGAGAGAGAGCAGACTTCGATTGCACCATTCCAAGTGTTGCGGGTTTGCGAGCCGCCAGCGCCGGCTGAGCCAGTTGCCCTACCTTCAACCAGGTCCAGTGGATTGCAAAATCACCCTAAATGTCAATATCTCTTTTTAAGCAATCACAAGGGGGCGTAGCTCAGATGGTAGAGCGCTCGCTTAGCATGCGAGAGGTACCGGGATCGATGCCCGGCGCCTCCAATTAATTTTTTTTCATTCAATAATAACCAATATAATGGCCATATTTTAGAAATATTTATACCAAGGGAAACGATTGTTTGTTTGATATTTTATTATTTTTAATGGATAAGTTTACCCTTCAACCATTAGGTTTACTAACTAATAATTTTCTCAAAAACTAAATCTAAGATAGCAGGAAACTTAAAATAATATAATCACCAGCAATTGATTGTTTGTTTGTTCATTCAACGTCACTTTTTTACTGCTATGGCTAATCGGACCTTGCTACATTGGGAGCTCTAAATTTTGCCTATCCAGGTTTAATTAGGATAGGGATTTTTAACAACTACCTGACATCATACAGGCTCGGGATCCTGTTTAACGTCCCTTCCGAAGGACAGCGTAACCAAGGATTTTTTACTCCATTTAAAAAATCCTAGGGCCACCTGCCGGGCTAGTAGTTTGTTACGCTAACCACTAGACCACAGAGGTCCCCCTACCGGCAACAGAGCTAGTAAAGATGTACTACTAACTGATAACAAGAGGGCATTGTCGCCTTTAAGTATTTAGCGTTTTCGTTTCAGTTAGTTTAGAAGGGAAGTTTTAGTGCGACTCCTGCAAGGTCAATCGAAATGATATTGATTTTTCAGTCATAGTGTTCAACATTATATTAACTTACTTGGGATGCGATTTTACATTAAAAAAAGGATGCTCAATAATATTTAGGAGACAAATCTGAAACTCTTTGGTATATACGTAAAAAATTAATAAAAATTAATAGAAAACATTAATTCGTCAGTATATCACGATGATAAAACCGGAGGTTATACGCTAGTGAGACAGTGGTGTTACACACTAAGAGTACTCTGGAAAAGATCATCGCAGAGGAAAGAAAAATACTCTGAAAGATATTGGACCTAAAGGCACAGACGAAGCGAATAGGCTTCCCACCAAAGACACAACAGAGAAGTTTTCAAACCTCGCTGCAGATCTGGTCACATCAGCAGAGGCCACAGATCGGACTCTTCAACAGAATTCTTAGAGACGTACAGAGGCTCGAGACTACTACACTCTAAATGACACTAGTCAAATTGATCTAGAAAAAGCCCAGGTAGACTCATAGGATATCGCGGACTAAAGCGTGTTTATATACAAAGAGGAAGTGATGTAAGAAAGCATTCACATCACGAAAACAAAATTGGACCAAAGGAAGGAAGGAGGGCCATTAGTGAATGAATGAAAGAGCACTGGAAGAACATGAAGAACAAGTAGCAGTGAATGCTACGCGTGATCTGATAAAAGGCCTGCAACTCGTATACTATAGAATAATATATTATATTTGTGACCATTATATTATATATGTTATAATGTGTGACCAAACCATTGCCTTAAATTATGCAGCCAGGAGTGACTCCTCCTTCCTGCTCCCCTCTTACTATCTATCTTTCCTTAACATTATCAGCTGCAGTAAACTATATATGTCGTTTCTTTCCTATGAAGTGACCAAGATATTCTAATTTCCGCTTTTTAATAGTCTATGCGATCTTTTTATCTTCCGAATGCGCACTTCTCTTTTGGTTATGACCGGCGATACAACCACATCTCAAATGCTTATGCATTAATAACCCATTTTTGTCAATAAAATGCGACACCATATGAACTTAAATTAAGTCGATGTTACCGCAAGCCTGACTGTATTTACAGTAGTGTTTGGGGATTGAAGTAAGGATGAAAGTCCGAATTTTGAATCCTGTCATTCCGACTGATCTGATACTGTTTAATGTACAGTAATAACTTACTCCTGGCGCTGTTACACCCATCTGTAATCTGCTTAAGCCTGCTACTTGGACAAAATGGCCTACTAGAACAGCTTCAAGAGAGCCAAGGATATGTGCTCAACATATATCCAAGTTCGTCTCAACATTACCGTGGAGTAGAAAACCCTAGCAGACCATTAAAGTAGATATCAAACCATCATCCAATCACAAACAGGAATGTAATACGCATACAGCATTCCATTCACAGAGGTATCATCGCCCAGTCAGAATCAGTAATGGTTAGTAACAAGATCATTTACTGTTGTCATCATTATAAGGTATACAATTTACATCATGGCTTTTATTTCTTTTCTTACATATCAGTGTTCTATTATTTTATGTTCTATATTTAAGCGGGAAAGTACCATGCCCCATAAAAAGGGATAGTATATTACCACTTTGAACAAGCAGAATCCGCATAACCTTTTCTAACCAGAACAATAAGGAAAAGGCGACTACACCCCCCTTTTATCATTTCTTAACACAGCTCTGTAACAAGCACATATGGAAATAAGTTAATTGAAAAGATATTGAATAAAAATCCTCCTGAAGCTAGAAAAATCTGACAGTCTCCTCTCCTAGCTACATAACCGTTGTCCTTGAGGCAGTACAGTCCACCATGTATTGAGCCCAGGACCTTCCATGAATTATAGTGGTAGAGGTAAAAGTATATATTGAAGTTGACTAAAGTACTGATTTTTTTGGGAGCCTCCGCTCTCATTGACTGTGAAGTTTATCCCGAGAAGGAAAATTTAACAGAATTTAAAATAAAATTTAACGAGTCATGTTTTAAAGTATTTGATTTACATACGTATTTATGTTAATAAGGTAAACTCGAATTTTAACTAAATGTAAACCGTCGAAGATGCACTGAACGACGTAAAATTTTATTTAGGCAATTTCAAAGGTCTAAGCATTACAATGTATACTTCAATAAGTTTTTGATTTTTTTTCCTAGTATGCCTAATTAAGTTGAAAATAGAATAGATCTCTATTCCGTAATTAGTATATTCAATTACTATAAAAATTAATAAAAACCCTTTTTCCACCACTGCAGATAAAAAAAGGATTAAACGTTTTGTTAAATTCAGTTAGAGTTTTTCTTTGAAAGAGTAAAACATTAGTCGTTTTTCTCACCTTTCGAGAAACGGCGCTTACAAAAAGTCCATACGGGAGAGAGCTACGGCACAATATTAACTGGAGGACTTGATACAGTGCAATATCCTTTTCATATTTCTTCTCCAGTGGCGTAATAAAATGGTGAGAACATTGAGCTCGTAATATATTCATAGGGGCGTTTTCCACTCCTCGCTCGGGGGAAAGGAAATGGAAAACTCTTTAACACAAATTCTATTCAGAGAGGGCCGGGCTGGAAAGTAATTAAAGTGTTCCAGCTACTGGAAAAGGTTGGTTTTCATTTTGTCCAGGACAGTTTTCTATCCCAATCGTCCCTCTGTGTGTGAGTACCGGCCCTCTGTGTGTGTTTTCTTTGATCCCATCGAAATGTATTTCCCTCGCTAACCGATAGGCCAGCACCGATATTTATACAGAATACGCTTTTCAACCCTGTATTTTCGTTCTTTAAAAAAAAAAGTGGAAATTTTATATAACGTGTGATAAACAAAAAGAGAAAAATAATTTTTTATGACAGGCACATTTTTTATTAAGGAAAAACAAATAAATTAATTACAAGCACATTATCTGCTGGACCATGGAAGAAGTTCTGCCCTTGATGAAGATGTTCTTTGAGCTTCGGTGGAAGAAAATCACAGAACAACTGTTGGAAAACTGTCCAGGGAACTCGAAGACAGCAAATCAAGCGTCGATGACCAACCTAAAGGTGAAAAAGCTCGAGAAAATTATGTCCTTTACATATTAAAATACTTTCAAAAAGATCATCAACATGAAATTTGTGTTACACTTTTATGTACACAAAATAAATAATTACACATACACGCCGAATCAACTGCGATCCTTCTCTGTCCAGAATCGTGACTTGCTATGAGAAGTGGATACTCTACGTCAATAAAAGACGCTCTGGACAGTGGCTTGACAAAGGAGAAGCAATGCAATCTTTTTGGAAGCGCCCAAACCATCAAAAAAAGATGATGGTTAATGTTTGGTGGACTTCTTTGGGTCTGATTCATAAAACTTTTCTCATCCTGACGAAACCTTCAATACCGAATCGCATTGTAACCAAATTGAAGTAATGCATCAGAAATTGGCAATAATGGAGCCATCTTTAGTCATTCATTAGGCCCATTCTGTTGCATGACAACGATCTGTCACATATCTCACGTTTGACATCGTGGAAATTGTTGGAGCTAGGCTATAAGACTGTGCTACCCCCCGCCCTTCTCCTCAGACCCCTCGTGACAAAAAAGACACCTGGACTGCTTTTTTCAACATAAAAAATGTATTGGCCAAAGATAATTTAAAAGCTCGTTTTCTATTGCTATGTATCGTACCATGTGGCTTTATAAAAATAAATATAGTATAGCTCAAAGAGAAATTTCAAGAATTAGGTCGCTCAGGTAGAATGGATTGCCCACATAGTCAGGGTGGGTGAAGAGATAACCAAAAGGGGGAGACGGGGACTCCACTCTTGGAAGCACTCTCTGAGAAGATGAAGCAGCGAAGACGCGGGCGACGGAGGCCAGGGAACGATGCTGGGCGCAGAAGATCCGGAGGCGGCCAGGCCGAAGAACTAGCTATGGACGTTATCTACCCCTGTTTCACAGATAAGTCGTAATTTAAGTTCTGTAATGTATTTTATGGCAATCCTCAATAGAACTTCTGTAATAAAATCTGAATCATTAAGTGTACTTCTAAATTCATATATTAAATCATTAATCTATATATATATATGTTAATGTATTTGAAATTGTAGTAATAAAGTATATTCATTTAAAAAAATTCAATCTATTAATTTGAATCATTAAAAAAGAGTGATTTTAAAATTATTGAGAACATAGATATTTGTTAATAACAATACTTAAATAATTACTAATTAGTAAATTAGATAGTAAGTTCCGCACAAGAAATTTTAATCCATTTAATAATGCTATGTTTTATAGCCTTAAATATATTTCAAATATTCTAATTGATTTTGGGATGCCAGAGTAATCATTTAAGATAATTACTCAAATTATTATTTCTAACTTTACGGTACAATACATAGCACTGTATTTATCAATACTAAGGATTCCAAATTCTTCACAGAGGGTTTTGAAAAACTACTCACACGTTGATATAAATGTATAGCAATTAATGAAGACTATTTTGATAAAGAAAAAACTTTTAAAAATCATTGATTTTTATATTTTTCTTTTAAAACCATAATCCTGCATTATGTCCCACACAACTCAATAAAGTTTCTAATTTCCTTGAAGATTTTAATCTTCATGATTCTCTCCAATCTACTTCTTGACCGGGACATACTAATTGCAATCGGCCTTATTAAAATAACGATTAAAGTTATCTGGCACTATAAATGATATAAAATACTTCATCGCTTTTCAAAAACCTTCAATTCCACTAACCATTCCATCCTGTTTTCCGAATTTAAATCACCATCCTTTTCTAACAGTTCTAAGGTTTGGTTTCAATTCTTCCTCTCTCAACGAACCCTAACACTTGCCATTCTCAATTATCCTACCTTTCCCAGTATTCGGATGTTCAGGGCTGCAACCTCCTCTTCTTTTATTTAGACCTTCTTCTTTTATGACTCATGATTCAATTCTTCATGGTTCTTGTCATTTCCTTTATTCTAACGATTCCTAAACACCATTAATATTTATCTTTAAGATTAAAAGATTGTTGGTAACCAATCAGAAACTTCATAAGGACTTGCTAATTATTAATTTATTAGAAACCAAAGTTTCGACCATCATCATACTAGTCACGAGTAAGGAAGACTGGGAGAAGCTGAATTATTATTTACATAAATTTATAAGGTAAAACGATAAATTTTCAGAATTTTGAGTGGAATATGATCCTTTCTTGGAATCGCCGTATTACTCAACGTTAAATTTTAATTCTTAAATAATCTTCCATATCCTTCCCACTTATCTCCTGTATCTCCACACTTTGACAAAGGCTGAGTATTGATCTATAAAGAGTCACGAAGTAAAGAAAAATATGAACAGATTCGGTAAGGTTTGTTAAGCACCTCCCGAGGCACACCCCTTCTTCTCATCACTACCCCGAATTAGAATGGCACTTCCCTTCTTTTCGTTGACAATTTTTTGTTTTAATTTGTATTTACCAACTAATTAACAACCACCGCCCTTTTTACGTCTAAACCCTCCTTCAGAAGCCTACTACTAAAAAATAAATAAAAACAGGGATGCTTCTTAGCCACTCATTGAGAAGTCCTAGGAAAGGAAACAGGAACTCCATTTGGCTCTTATAAACAAACGTGAAACGTGTTTATGGCTATGTGCCTCGAGGCTGTGGATAGCACTTACGAAAGCAGGCATATGTGGTGTATTGATAAAAGCTGTGAGACACAGATAGTGCACCATAAGCATCAGATAAGAAGCGGGAACTATCATTCGGGCCCTGGCACTGAGGGATTGAACCAAGGGCAAGCAACATGTCACCTACTCTCTTCAAGATATACCTTCACGAAGCTGTGAAATCATGGTACGAGAAATGTGGGGATGTCGGGCCGTTCATCGATGGCTAACAGCAACTGTTTTTTTGTTGACGACCAGGTCGTGTTTGCGATGCAGAAGGTTCAACTCGAAATTATGGTGTACTCGTAGATCCTAAAGATGTGCTACGAAACGTTGGGCATAAAAATTAACTTCGAGAAGACGGAATATGATGATGAGAAGACCTGGGTTCTTATTTGGATGCTGTCGATTCGTCTGTTCTTAACGTTAGATGAATTGTGGTCACAATGCAAGTTTTTCAATACTTTATTTAATGAATACACGTTATATACAAGACAGTTTTGTTTTAAAGATAGACGATTTTAAAATAATTAATTTTTATCATTTATGTTTTAATGTTTTTAATGACGATCATTATCGAAGTTTACTATGCATAATTCATCAAAATTAATGCCTTATGGATAACTAATAATCTATGAAAAGAAGAATGGTTCAATAAAAAAAAACTTTTGAATTTTAAGAAAACCCCTTCGCTAGCACTCACTAATAATAAGAATGGCTAGAATTTTTCAAGTTAGATTCAAAACTTTTAACGATGGGAGGGTTAATGTTGAAGTTGGGAGAGAAGAATTCACTGGAAGCGGAGTGCAGTTGCCTGGAAATA